>JAQGDG010000228.1:0-233624 GCA_029844215.1 Przewalskia tangutica | reverse complement strand
CCGCATACATAGTTCACACATATCACGCCAAGAGATAAGAGGTTCACATACCGCATCAAAGACGACTAATAAAGAAACGCCCAAGTACTTCCAACCGCTTCGCCAATCCTTAAGCCAAGTAGATCGCGCCATACGTTTAGTGCACTCAACCTATATAGGCCACAAGGTACTTATTAATATTTAGATCTTATCCGCAGAACATTTCTAATGTAAAATTCTAAGAAGACTGTCACCATGGCAGCGTAAATCTCCTCCTTTATCGGTAAATTGCCCGACTACCAAGCCAACCGTGGTGTGGGGTTGCATCGCCTAACCTGGGGCGTGTGCGATTCTACTTCATATGCCAAAGCTACACTTGAAGCCCACTTATGGCAATACGGTCACAAGTGTAATACAGTCAGACTTCGATTCTGAAAAGGTTTCTTATTATTGAGCTTAAGTCAAAAAATACATTGCCGTATAACAGCGTTCAGTTCTATATATAGTATCTTAATTATATAATCATCTGGCGTGTAATTTCCGGAAGAATTCTGATAGAGGGACAAGATATTTCGATAAGCCCATAATTATCCAAGTTATAATGTCAGATCCTATGGCAAGGTTTAGCTCCTACTCAGTGCGCTCCAAACAACCAGCTTAGAAGTTCTAACCAACTTCTACTTAAATACTTCAACCAAGCGCAGAAGATTTCCTTAGGTGGTTTGGTTTGAGACAAAAAGGACAAAAGGAAGTAGTATTCAGAGCTCTACGTATAGATGTAACTTTTGGAATACAGCAGTGAAAGGCTAAGGTATTTTGGGCATTATAACAATACTTGGATGGAGTATTTCTACACCACAAAAAGGGGTATTATGAAAACAACTAGGCTAGAAGTACACTCTCGTGCTAGCACTCTGACAGAGGGTGCTCGGCCACAAGGGGGAGGTCTGCGAACTCACACAAAGGGAGGGAGAGGATTTTAACACTTAGAAATATTTAGGAATGGATGAACAAGTCTTCCAGAGGGGTATTTATAGCAAAACCCAAGGCCAACCAATGGCGAAGTCGAACCGTGTGTGTGAGGCAAGTGTAAGGCCTAGATCGAGCCAAGTGCACCTAACCCTGCTCCACCAAACATGGCACAAAACAAGCCACGAAAACAAGGCCCAGGGGTCAGGAATAACGGCCGATGCCAACCAACCTTGGCGCCCACTAAATCGTCAATGAGGGTGACAAGTGCACACCCTCAGTTAACCAAAATATTTCGTCTCTCGGAAAAATCCAAAAAAAATATAAATGTCATAGGCCGGAATTTTCCTACGAAAGCCGAAAGCGTTTAAATCGAAAACGACTCTAATCGAGATATTGTGCAAAAGTGAAAACGCCGAGCCTCACTTAAGCTTCAAAATTTTCGTCGTCATACGTACATTACAATCGGAAATACGGTATAACATTCTCCCCTCGCCCCACGTTAATTCGTCGAATGTTCGCCTGATCTCAAAAACAAGCGCGCCATGATGGGCTTCACTACTATACTTACGAGAACAATCTGCCTACGGCCACCCACGAAACACCGCCAAATACCTCCGTCCAAGTCCACGGAAACGCCTCTAACATTACCACAAACATCTCTCAGGGGTCTAACATTACTTTTGTCATAAATGCTGCGCTTCTCGCTTTACTCGTCGTGATGATACCACTTTTGTCACTTTGCGCGAGGTTCTAGTGTCGCTCCGTGACCCAACAATTGATAACTGCCGCTCGTCGATCCACGAGGCATCGTGACACTCGAACTCTTACCGCATTTCAAAGCGCTTTCAAAACTGAAGTCACTATCTCCAACGTGGTCATTAATGTGCTTGGGAACACTGGATGGATCTCGATGCTTTCCCGATCATAACAAAAGCGAAAGGCGGACGTCGTTGCTCAGTCGGATGGCAAATGCTAACCTATAGGCAGCACGGCCTAATCTTCACATGAACCAGGGCCCAAAGTAACTCGGGCTAAGTTCCTCTGTTTTCCAAAACTCGTCACCCAACGGGGTAGTACTTCTAAGAAGACCGTAAATCAACCCTAAACTCTAGCGTCGCCGCAGATTATCCGCACGATTTCTCGAGTGCCGAACCTCTTCTAGACAAGTTTTACCACATCCACGGTCTGCTGGAACAAGCCTCGAACCAACTATCTCGAATCCTGCCAACATCAGACCAATCGTGGCGACTTACACATCCGCCACTACCGGAAGCTTCATGGGCGACATCCAGAACACCGAAATGGTAGCAAACTCTCCTCACGGAGACAACAATCTCCACAACTACCCCCAAATCCACTGGCCCGAGCGGCGAACGCGGTTCGAGACTCACCGAGTTCTTAACCACGCTTGGTAAAACTTCCGAAACAAAAACAGCCGCACAGGCTCCATGCCGTCCTAAGGTGAAGGTAGGCACCGTGCAACCTTACAACCTTCGATTAATCAACAACTGCCGAGTAAACGGTCTTTGCTAGAAGACAAGGCGGTGACCTCCTCGCCCGATCTCTGGTCGAATACATCCATGAACTCGCACGTTGGTTAACTAAACACTGCTAACACCCTCGTGACCTACCACAAGCGGACCGCCACAACCGACCACCACCCAAACATGCGGCGGGTTGACCCTAACGCGGCTCTCAACCTGAGCCGCAACGCGCTAAACGCTAGCTCTCAGAAGGAAAACTCTCACTAATCACGTTACGAAAACCTAGCGTCTTCTTAGCTCAACTACCCTCTTTCATGCCACACTACTCGTGGACTTATCCGTAACATAGCTCGTGCACTATGCACTCCTATAAAGTCAAACATAAACATCGTCTTTACTCGAGATGGCTTACCTCTAAGGTCTCTACGTATAAAACTCTAAGGCTCACACTTTCTATCCCAAAATCTTACTTTGTTAACTAGCCAAGATTTCTAATCACCATTTACACAATGCTATCAGAATATAACCCTTAAGGTATACTCACCTTATCACACATACTAAACCCTAGGGGGTTAAAGATCTATCTGTATCTACTGCTTCACTCCCTTTAGTCGTTCTAATCAAACTCGCCCCGTGACGCAGCTAAGGAAGATGACGAACTACCCACCGATCACGAAGGCTAAGTCCTCCGCAAGGACACTCTTTCGACATCGGACTCCAGCGGTCATAGGTACAACAAGTACCAACTAAAGACGACATTACGAGATGGCGCCGCCCGCAGGGTGAACACTGAAAAAGCTGAATCGGATGGCCGAACTCTTCGTGTGGCAAGCGACCTGGAAGCTCGAGCTCGACCAACTCTGCATACGAGCGATCACGAACCACATGGAGGACCTTGCGCAACTGGTGGATGCGCATAATCTAATACGCTGGTGGCGACTCGCCTCATGAGTTACAAAAGACCTTGCTACTCGCCTGTACCCGTCCCCGATTTAACGCGTGCCGACTCTACGTTCTCGTCTGCGTGCATAAGCCCGCATACGAGCCATGCTCAAACCTAAGCCGAAGAACTTACTCTTGCACAACCTTCGTTGATATTTATCAAGACTCGCGATGCATCGGTATACTCCGCAGTAGTCAAATCCATAGTTAGTAACGTGGTCGCCTCTTTGCAATCTATATTCCACTGTCCCGATGCCGCGGGATGAAGGTTCAAATATCATGGCACGAGGCCGCGTGCAGTGCTAAGCTCTGGGGTAGTGGCGCCGCAGAACTCCCAAATGAAGCACCACCTCAGTGATGATCGGGCTGTGCCTCGTAACCTCAGATTTACTCGCGGCTCCTACGCACTTGTCCTCTGGGCGGGTTGCCTACGAGGCATAACGGTAAGGGAAAGAAATCGTTAGAGGTCCAACTTACAACACCGCTCTAAGGCACGATCTCGAGTGAGAAGAATGAAACCAATCCTAAATATCCTATAGCCTCACGATTATTGGTGTGGTGCACAACACACCGATAATCAAGACTCTCTTGGATACGGTCAGACACTTTCCGAGGATTAACCGCTCTGATACCACTTTGTCACGACCGAACTCGGGCACATGGATCGTGCCTACCGGCACCCTAGTGATACAACATCGAGTAATCGAACATAAAACACATACATGAAACAAATGAAGTACAAAGCGATGTCTGAGGAAAACTTGCCTTCGGCATATATATAAATAACAACTCTTACAAATGAGCAGTTAAATCCTTTTTACAAACCACGCCACAAATGATTACTGGACTTAAGAAATTATATGACAACAATGGCGGGGACCCGCCATACCCTGAATGTAAATACCTACAACGACGGGACTATACGAAGATAAGCCTCGAGAAGCGGAGCTTTCCCAAACGCCGAATCGTGACCCTAAGAGCGAGGATCAACGACCGGTGTAACTTTTACTGCGGCATGAGCGGCCCGAAGGAGAAGTCGGTACAACAGTACCAAGTATGAAACATGAAGATCGTAAATGAAATCATAGTAGTACATGAAAGCGTGAGACATGTATGATAACCAAACTACTGATTCGCAATAAATAAGCGATGCGTATGTCTAGTCGAGGACTCACGCCTCAAAGTCATCACTCCAATATAATAATGGGTCTCACACCCACAACATCAATCATGCCCGTGGAATACCTTCCTCACTGCCGGCAGTCAATGATAGAAAAGCACCAAGGAATACATATGAACAGCAGGTCCCACCTGTGTCCAAATAAAACAGTACAGGGTAAGTACGAAGGCATAGCCGACTACTAACACCCACAGTACTAACAAGGTCATAAACTGTATCATGATATCTGTCTAGACCGTCACATGATCAAAGCTGGTCGCTCGCCCGCAATATCAAATGTCGGCGTCAGCCTCGAACTCCACGCGACTCGCATAGGCCAATCTCGTAGGCGCGCATGAGGTATAACCCCGCATCGAGGTAGCTACTCCCGGCATCGCCTGGACTCGCGATCCGCATGGCCACGTAGACCGCGTGACCATAAAGGCCGTGGCGCTAACTGGAACTCGTAGCTCGCGCATGGGCCCCGGACCCGCATGAGGTATTCTCAATCATGGTCCTGCATCACGAGTCTACCCGTGGACGGCGCCTAACCGAAACACGGTGAGTGGTATAAATACCAACATAACGCTTTATCGTTTAGACAACATAAGCCTGATCGAGGAAAATCCCTTTACACAAACATCACAGAATACTAACACACGTAGCATCCTAATATGATTACTTATCAAATCAAACACGAAGGTATTACAAGGCTATCACAAACCAATACAATCAAGTTATTCACACATAAGGTACTTCCTACTATATGATTAACGAGATCGGGTTTTTATCCCCAAAGTACTTTATACAATAACTCTTTAAAGATATGTTACTTCACAAAACCACACAATACTGTAGTATATGAAAATAGAGTGATTATCTTTTGAAGTAAATCAAAACACTTACCTTTGTAAAATCAAGTAACAACATTATTTTCCAAGCGTCCAAGTTTGCCTAATTTCAAATGTTCACGGTTCTTATTTTAGAAAGGTTTCAGTATTTCATAGTCTTATTCATTTAAGAATATAATTCTCTTTTAAACTATCCGAGAAACATAAGCCTTATATGTGAGTAGGATATTCTTGTTTATAACAATCTTATTCACAAGTATGATCTAGGAAATATCATTTTGTCTCATCTTAGATTCTATGCGGATGGAAGTTTCTCTTGGTTTTAATAATACTTAATCACAAACATTTCCTTTTATTACTGCGGTGGTTTGTCGATACCGTTACGATTCCGAAATCAAGAAACATTCTTAAGCCGTTATTATCTAACTTCCCACAAAGCTAGTATAACTCTTAAGTTTTCAAAACCAAATATTACTTCTTCGAAATGATTCAAAAATCTTTTGAAATACTTCAAGTTCTTTATTAACACATAACAAGCGATTTATAGTTCAAATCGATTACCTTTTAAAAACCACAAGTATTTTCTTACCAACATAAAGTGTTATAACACTTTATGTTTTAAACCAATCAAATACATTTAGCACATGTCGTCACCGTACTACATAGTTCACACATATCATGCTAGAAGAGATAGGAAGAGGTTCACATACCTCGCGACGAGTATCGACTAATAGCAAAGCGCCCAATACTTCCAGTCGGCTACTCCTTAAGCCAAGTAGATCGCGCCATACGTAGTACTCAACCTATAAGGCCACAAGGCGCTTATTAATATTTAGATCTTATTGTAGAACATTCTACAGAAAATTCGGCCTCCCCCGCAAAGCGTAAATCTCCTCCTTTATCGAGGCCGGCTACCAAGCCAACCAGGGGGGGGTTTGCACGTCTAACCGGACGTGTAGGATTCTACTTCACAGCAAAGCTACACAAGTCTACTGTAATACTGATCTATGTAATTCTGATTCGGTACTCTTCTTTGAAAAGGTTTCTTATTATTGGTGCTTAAGTCAAAAGACATTGCGATAATAACGTTGATTCTATCTATAGTATACTTCAACTATATAATCATACAACATGTAATTTCCAATTACAATAGAGGGACAAGATATTTACCTCGATAAGCCCATAATTATCCAAGTTATAATGTCGATCCTAAGCAAGGTTTAGCTCCTACTCCGTGCGCTCCAAACAACCCTTATAAGTTCTAACCAACTTCTACTTAAATACTTCAACCAACTATGAAGATTTCCTTAGGGTTTCGGTTTGAGACAAAAGGACAAAAGGTAGTATTTCAGACTCACGTATAGAGGTAACTTTTGGAATACAACAAGGTAAAGGCTAAGGTATTTTGGGCATTATAACAATACTTGGAGAGTATTTCTACACCACAAAAAGGGGGGTATTATGAAAACAACTAGGCTAGGGGGGGGTACACTCTCGGCTAGCACCCTAGAGAGGGGTGCTCTCGCCACAGGGGAGGCCTCGGCGAACTCTACACAAAGGGGAGGGAGGAGGATTTTAACACTTAGAAATATTTAGGAATGGATGAACAAGTCTTCCAAGAGGGGGTATTTATAGCAAAACCCAAGGCCAACCAATGGCCAAGATCAAGCCATGTGCAAGGCAAGTGTAAGGCCTAGATCAAGCCAAGTGCACCTAACCCTACTCCACCAAAAATGGCACAAAACAAGCCACAAAACAAGGCCCAAAATAAGGGACCAATCGGCCAACCAACCTTGACCCTTAGCCCCACTAAATCGTCCAATGAGGGTGACAAGTGTCACCCTCCCGTTGGCCCAAAATATTTCGTCTCTCGGAAAAATCCGCAAAAAATATAAATATCATAGCCGGAATTTTCCCTACGAAAGCTGTGGAAACGTTACGAAACGACTCTAATTCCAAAGGCCATGTACAAAGTGAAAATCACGAAGCCTACTTAAGCTTCAAAATTTTCTACGTACGTCCTTACGTACATACACTGGAAATACGGGGTATAACACTTGTAGGGGATTAGTGGAGATGATTTTAGCGGGAAGAAGAATTTCAAAAAGAGGAGCTAAAGTTGCTAAGGATCGACTTGTAATCTTGGAGCATTTTTTGGGCTAAATGAGGTATAATCTTCGTCTTACTTTTGTAATTGAAGATTCCATGTTATTATAAGTTAGAAATGATCATGTGATATGTGTTATGAAGATTGATAAGTGTTATGGAAATTTGGAAGCTCAAATCCGAAAATGACATGTTAAGCCATTTGAAATTGAAATACAAATTGGTCGATAATTAGAATCGTCGCATGTTTACCTACTTGAGGATTGTAGTAGTTATAATCAATTGTAGCTAGATAACATGTTATATTAAACCACTTGGATTGAAAAGGGATTGGAAACGAATTTGTATTGTTATCCCTAATTTGTCGAATGGACATTGTATTTTGGACTTGTGTGATATCAATTGTGGGGCGGAATTTTACACGTCTTGTAGGCGTGTAATCCCCTATTGTTAACTACTTTGTTGAGCCTTAAATGTGGCGTGTTTGGTTATTGAATTCGGCCTTGAAAAACGTGGCAAAGTATGTAGAAACAAAGGAAGTGTTGTCCGATTTTCCGTAGAATTTAGTGACTTTGCACTTAGAATATTCTACGTTTGAAGTAAGAAGTTAATAGACGTACTATGGTCATTATAGGTTGACATACTACGTACGGCGAATTGGACTTAGCAAGTGGATTAAACCGAAGAGGTATGTGGAACTTTCTTATCTCTTGAGCATGAATAAGTTGTAAATGTATAGTACGGTAGACGTACAAGATTTTGACAATCTAGGTCCATTTGATATCCTTTACTAGTTTTATGAATGGCCAAGTCGGGTGAGTTAGGAGATTAACTCGCTTCTTTGAAAGTATTAAGGATGTCTTAAGTTTTATTAAAGTTAAGGGACTTGAAGAGTTTTAAAGTATGTGATACTTGTTCCGTTTTAAACGTATAAGTCCCTTGGATAGGAAATTGTATTTGGCTAAAGTATAAAGTGAATATAACGACTTTATGGGAAGTTGGTTATATTTGTTTTATGGAAAGATAAATGACTTGATTGTAATGAAAAGGCAATTTGATTTGAAGGCATCAATTGCCTAAAGTTTTATAAGAAAAAAAGTCACTTGATTTAGAAACCTAACTTTATTTCTAAAGGTATTGTGACTTGTCTTGAAAAGTAATTTTGACTTGATACTACGGTTAATAGTATCTTGGAGGTTTTATATGAAGGAGAGTCATTTTTTTTAAAAGAGTGGAAGTATGTAGTACTTTGGGTTAAATTCCCGGATCTTTATAAAAGACATGTTAGTGCCTTAAGTAAACTAAAATGAGAGTGTATGTGAACAAGAATAATAAGAAGTTAGGGGGGATTCTTAACTTGCTTATATATTGTATGATAGCGGTTTGTGCTAGTGGTATATTATTCATTCACGGGGTCATTCCGGGACGTAGCATTTGCATATTCCATGGATTTGCTACCCACGATCTGAGGAATACCTCATGCGAGTCCGCGAGGGCTTACGCGAGTGAAATAGTCCGTGCGAGGAATACCTCATGCGGGTCCATCGACTATCACGGGTGAAATAGTCTCGAAGTAGGATTGCTTAATGATCTGCGGGCGGGTGGTCTGCTTTGATCGTGAGCTTCTAGTTTATATTGTAAGTATACTACTATTTACTCTCATTGTTAGTAAGACCTGTGTCGTTAATTGCGTTATCATACTGTCTCGATTTTATTATAGACTTATGATTTCATTCTGACTTTCGGTTTCACATATTGGTACATGTTATCTTGACCTCCTTCGGGGATGCGTTCATGCCGCGGTAGAGTGCAGTTCGATCCTCGCTCTTGGATCCTGTTCACCGTTGAGAAGCTCCTTTATTCGGAGGCTTATCTGGCATTGTCGGTTGTTGTACATTCGGGTATGGCGGGCCTGTCCCGCGTGAGTTGTTATTCTTAGAGTGCAGTAGTCACGGTGTGGTTTGGGTTGTAAATAAAAAAATGTCTTATTTTATTTGTATAGTTTACGGAAGGTGGCCTTATCGGCACTTTATTGTTATTTTATGTTTAAGAATTTTATCGATTGTGTATGTTCATTGCTATTCTACGATGTATCTGAAAGTGCCGGGTAGGGCACCGATCGCGAGCCCGGGTGGGTCGTGACAAAAGTAGTATCAAAGCGATTAGTCCTCGGAAAGTATCTATGCACGTGTCTAGTAGAGTCTTGATTATCGGTGTGTTGTGCACCACATCTATAATCAGGAGGCTGCGAGACATTTAGGATTGGTTTCCATTCTTCTCACTCTAAGATCGTGCGATGAAATTTGTGGTTAGGGTCGTCTCTCCTAACGAGTTATGATTGTTTGCGACTACGAGAAAGCGTGATGACCAGGAAATATTATGTGGATTGCGTATCGGTTGGTAATGTTGTAGTATAGTTGGTATTGGGACATCTGACTATCTGATTTATGTATGGGGTCACGTATGTATTGCCTAGGATGATTTTAGATTACCGAGATTTGGTAAGGACTAAATAAATGGGAAGGTATGAGCAGTTAAGGAACTCTCATCAAGGTTTTACGTGCTAATTTGAGATTATTAGGTGATGATGAGTTGTGTGAGAATGAAATGGACCCCAAGAGGTTAATTAAGGGACTTAATGGAAGACTATGTTAATAGATTGAGCTACGTAGTGGGATTTGAGAATGGTGCGGGTGAGATCAGGTATGGAGTAAGTATGGTTGTTGTGGACAAGACAACCCGATTATAGTATATGAGAAGTTAGTGTACCCGTTTATGGGGTGGGATCGATTGATAGTAGTCATTGCTACGTGGCAGTCACGAGTACAAGCAGGAGTCTAGTTAATCGTTTCTGGGTTCGTGGGCGTGTTCCACCGGAACCAGGTTGTGAGAGCCGGAATGGGCCTTATGTTGTTTAAAATAGTAACTCCAAAGATTGGAGGCCCGAATCTGTATGAAGGCTATGTACGAATGCTAGTATAAGTTTGGAAGTACGGAAAGAAATGCGACGGTGAAAAGAGAGCAACGAAGTGTAGAGAAATGGAGCCTAAATCCATGAGGACCTTTCATGGTGACTACACAGTGAGTGTTGGGTGGTAGGCGGCGGGTAGATAATAATTACCGTAACGATCGATCGTTTGACCACTGGTGAGACCTAGCGGTTATGTGAGCGTTGAGGTCATTATGAGTATGAACTAGTTGGCCTCTTGTTATGCCAGCGTGGACTACATAAGAGAGATTGATTGGTACCGATTCGTGGCGGTTATCGAGTGGAAAGGAAGAGAAGTGGTGGTAACGGTGAATTATCCTTCCTTCTTTGACATTATTGATTTTAATAAGCTTTGTGTGACTTGTTCATTTGAGGTAAATTGGCGCAAAGTAAGTAATAATTGAATTTGAAGGAATTTATGTTAAGTGCCCTTGGAGGTACTTGGAGTTGGTTTGGTGTGGCGGTCAGGGCCACGACCTTCCGGATAATTTTAGGAAAGTGTGCAAGGCATGAATAAAATAAGTACGAGTGCTGCCGGCAGAAAGCTGAGGGCATCTTTGGTAGGTTTTGAAAATCTACATGACTTTAAGGCGGTGCGTGATGATTAGATATTTCTTTGGACCTTGAGGACCTGTGATTAGGGTTGTGACTCGAGGAAAGTTTAAGAAAGGGAGATAAGTTCTCTCCCCCACGTAAAAGGACAGTTTTACGTATTATGGGGTTATGTGTACCCATGTTGCTAGACGCAGGATATGAGACTGGTAAGGTCTTCGGTATCGTTGTCACGACCCGTTCCGGGGCCCGTGACTGGTGCCTTACCCGGGCACCCAAGTAGTCATACATCAGAGAAATCAGCGGAACATAAAACAATATGAACAAATACAAAGTTTGAACAGTTACATCCTTACAAACCACACTTGGCGATTACTACAGGACCTCTAAGAGTTTTTTTACAACATGGCGACGGGGCCACGCCATACCCTGAATGTACAAGTACCTCTGATGTGAGGGGACTATACCAAAAGATAAGCCTCGGAGCGGAGCTTCCCAACGCTGACTGCGATCCTATGAGCGAGGATCAACAAGCGGTGTACCTACACTGCGGCATGAGCGGCCCGGAGGTCGATCACAACGGTACCAAGTATGTGCGAAAAATCGTAAATGAAATCATAGCGATCTATATAAAGCGGGAGACATGTATGATAGCAAACTACGATCCGCAATAAATAGCGACCATGTAAGTCGGACTCGCGCTCAACATCAATCATGCCCGTGGAATACCTTCCTCATTCTGGCGATGCATGATATAATAACACCAGAGAGTACAAACACCAAGTCCTCGAGTCATAAAACCGTGCGGGGTAAGTGCGAGCTAACTACGGATACCAAAGCGCATCATCAACTGGCCGGCAAGTGCGAAAGCCAACTACGATACCAAAGCCGTACTAACAATACAATACAATCAAACCACGGGCTGTCACGGCAAGCACGAAAGCCGACTACGATACAAAGGCGTGTCACGTGGTGGCGGCAAATCGAGGAGCTAACTACAGATACCAAGGCGTATCACGAGACTCGCCACGGCGTCACGGGCAAATCTGGCCGACTACCAGATACTGAGCCGTGTCACGTGGCGGGAAAGCACGAGGGCTAACTACGGATACCAAGGCCGTATCACGAGACTTCGCCACTAAACCGGCAGGGCAAGTGCGAGGGCTAACTACCGAGTTCCAAGGCGAATCAGCCACGAGGCGGGGCAAGCACGAAGCCGACCACGGATACCAAGGCCGAATCGAAGAAACCTCGCGGAGAGCTAGTCCACGGAATAACACTATCAACGGAGCGTGCGTGGAATTCTCCGTCACGCTGACGTCCAAGTAATATCATAACAAATCAGCCGGCCCTCCATTGAGAGACGCGGCGGTATAGAAATACAATACTAGCACGACAAGGCTATCACACGCAAACATACACAACTCAAGGTACTTTCATTTTATGCCAAATTCCAGGTTTTAACCCCAAAGTACTACGTACGTTAAATTCTTTTTAAAAGATCCATTTCTTTTACAAAGGTCACCCGATGCCCGTATTATAAAAGTAGAGTGACTAACATTTTTAAGTAAACCAAAACAACTTCCATACTTTCCTTTTTAAACCACATTAAGACAATACCATGCCTTCTTTTTAGACCAAAACACTTCTCCTTTTTTTTAAAGTCAAGCTATCACTTTAAAACCAATGATAAAACCATTCTTTTGTTTTCATAAAGTCGTTATAACTAACCTCCCATAAAGCTGTTATAACACTTTATGTTTTAAACCAAAAACTCATCAATTCCTCAAGTCATCTTTTCTTTTAGAAATCAAGTTCCTTACTTTGGAAATTTAAGAAAATCAATGCTTGTTTATACTGATTCTTATTAAAGCAGCCATGATCTAGGAACTGTAATACAATTTCGTCTTATCTAAGCTTCTATGCAGATGGAGGTTTCTACTGGTTTTAATATAATAACTTATTCTTATTTCCGAAATCCGTAAAACATTATTCCTTTAAAACCCAAGTACTCATTACTCACGAATGAGGTTTCACACTTTAACAGACTTTAAATCAATTCAATTAAGTCAACCGTTCATTTTATCACTCTTAAGTCGTTATACCTAACTTCCCATAAAGCTAGTATAACTTAAGCTTTCAAAACCAAGTATTACTCTTCTTTCAAAAACGGTTCTTAAATCTTTTGAAATACTTCAAGATTCTTATTATTCAGGCTTAAGTCAAAAGACATTGCCGTAAAACTACGTTCAGTTAATACACATACGTCTACCGTACTATATATATTCCTTTTAAAATATCATGCTCAAGAGTATTGGAAGAATCACATACCTTGCGACGATTATCGACTATAAGCAATTAGCTCCAAAGTACTGTAATCCTGCTAGCCCTTTCCGCCCTTCGAGTAGAATACGCTACTTGCAGTACTTCAACCTATAACTGTCATATAAGTCTATCAACGTCTAGACTACTCTGCAGAATAATTCTAGATACAGATTCCTTTATTCTACGGAAAATTGGGCGACTTCCCTACCCGCCAACTACACAAGTCTCATCAAATCTGATCACATGTAAGTCTGCTTTAATCTTCTTCTTTAATATTCTTCTTTTATACCATCCTTATACGTCTTATATTCATTTCTATACTACTACAGTATGTAATTTCCAATTATAATAGAGGGACAATAGTATTTACCTCGATAAGCCCAAAATTATCCAAGTTATATGTCGATCCTGAGCAACGTTTAGCTCCTACTCTGGGCGCTCCAACCCGCTCCAAACAACCCTTAGAAGTTCTACTCAACCTCTACTTAACACTTCAACCGACTATGAAGGTTTTTCCTTAGGGTTTCGTTTAGTGGCTAAAGGAAGTATAATAGTATTTCTGGGCTTTTAGTATAGGTGTAACCTTGGAATACTACAAGGTATTTGGGCCAAGGTATTTTGGAATAGTAACAATACTTGGAGAATACTTTTCTACCAAGGGGGGGGGGGTGTATTTAGGAAAACAACTAGGCAAAGGAGGGAGTATACTCTCGGCCAAGGCTTCTCAAGGGGGGGGAAGACCTTGGACGAATACTTATCAAAGGGGGAGAGATTTTTGAGACTTGAAATTGATTTGTGGATGAAGAATAAGTCTTCACTAAGGGGGTATTTATAGGACTTTGATAGCCAGAATGAAGCCAAGACTGGGGGTCAGTGGAGGTCAAGATTCGGACATGTGTTTGTGGGTCCCACTTGCTCATCAACTACACAAAAATATCTCAAAATATCCTACCAACTCCTTGACCAAAACAAGGCTAAAAACGCCCCAATTTTCGTCCACTTGAGGGTGAGACTTGTCACCCTCTCGTTGGTCCAAAATATTTCGTCTCTCGGAAAAATTCGCAAAAATTATAAATGACATAGCCGTATTTTTCCCTTCACAAAGTCCGGAAGCGTTCGTCGGAAAACGACTCTTTTCGCTAGTTGTGCACAAATTTCGCCACTTTGCCTACTTAAGGCTTAAACTTTTGTACGTACGCCCTCACGTACATACTCTGGAATTACGGGGTATAACATTCTCCCCTCCTTAGAAACATTCGTCCCGAGTTCAGGTCATGCGTTTGAGAGCGTACGAAAGGGGGTAAGACTTAAAATTTTCTAAGGATAGGTTGACGGATCGTTCCGGACGAGTTTTAGTCAAGTTTGAGGCGAGTTATGACCTGATACATTGAGATTTCCTAAGTGTTTCAAAGGCCTGGGGCGTAGTTCGTTGAGTCTAGATTCCAACGCAACCAACCGCTCGTTGGGACATCGATGAAGCCAGGAGATTATAGGAGATTACAAGTTCGGTCTTGGCGCGCGAAAATGCGTTTGAGTAAAAACAGAGGCCATGGCGCGAAAATGAGGGTCGCTGAAGTTTGAGCCATGGCGCCGGAAAGCAGCCACGGCCGGAAGATCTGAGTCCGGGAGTTGCAGCCTTGGCGCCAGGGCCGCGGCGCCGAGGCGGGATTCTGGGCGGAAAAACTTAGGAAAAGGCAGATTTTTCTTTTAAAAGACCTTGGGAGGGTGACAAGTGTCCCCCCCCATCTGATTTTGCATGCACTATATTGACCAAGTCTTCAAGACTTGGTCATACTTCATCTCTCTCTTAGACAAAAGCTCTTCCTTCTCTCTTAAAAGTTCAAGCTCCTCCTTCTCTCTAAAATCCCAAGAGACATTCTAGCCTTAGGAAAAAAATCTGGAAAAGTAAAAGCAAGAGGGAAACTTGTGGCTAGCTTGTGAAGGTTGTTGTGGTGGTATCCTTGGAAAGGAAGCTAGCAAGTGGTTGAAATGATTTGGCTAAAGCTCTAAGGTAATGATTCTTCCTTTAGAATTAGTTTCTAGTGTTGCATGTTAAGAAGAAAGAACTTGTGATAGTAAATAATGCTCTTAGACTCATTGCATGTAAGAACTATGGTTTGAAGGTGAGGGAATTGGTTAAGAAGATATTATGAGCATGTTGTAGCCTAAAAACTACCTTAGAATTGTTTAGTGAATTGTTGTACCTAATGGGGAAGAATTAAGTTTAGGTGTGTAATCCCCTTTTAAAATGTTGGATTGTTGAGCCTTAAATGTGGCGTTTGGATGATAAATTCGGCCTTGTGAAAGGTGGCAAAGTATGTAGAAACGAAGGAAATGCTGCCCAATTTTCCATAGAATTTAGTGGCTTTGAGTTTAGATTATTCTACATTGAAATTAGAGGTTAATAAACGTATCATGGTTATCTTAGGTTGACATATTACTTGTGGTAGTTTGGACTTAGCAAGTGGATTGATCGACAAGGTATGTGAAGCTTTCCTATCTTTTGAGCATGAGTATTTGTATCTATGTAGTACGGCAGACGTACAAGATTTAGTATTCTTACTTGTTTAAGTGTAAACAAAGACTTGTTTTGTTTTAAGGAGTATAAGTCCCTTGGTTAAAGGAAAAGTATGATTTTACAAAAGTATAGAGTACTTGGTGTGAAAGTATTGAGTATTGAATTATTCTAAAGATAAGAGGCTTGAAGTATTTTTGCAAGTTGTGTAGATTTGTTTGAAGTATAAGTCTCTTGGTTAGTAAAAGAACAAAATGGTTTATAAGGAGTTATAACTGCTTTATGGGAAGTTAGTTATAACGGCCTTATGAAAAGATAAGAAGGTCTTAATTTCTAAAGTATAAAGATAGTATAACGGCTTTATGGGAAGTTAGTTATATTAGCTTTATGAAAGGTTAACAAGAAGAGATTTACTCTAAGTAAGATAAGCAAGGAGAAATGATTTGATTTATGAAAGGCAAATTGATCTTTAGGCATCAATTGCCCAAAGGTTTTATGTATGAAAAAGAGTCACTTTTAAAAGAGTTGAAGTATGTGGTACTTGGGTTAAATTCCCGGTTTTCCTTTTATTAAAGATATGATTAAGTGCCTTAAGTAAACTAAAATGAGAGGGTATGTGAACAAGACTAATAAGAAGTTATAAGTTTTCTTAACTCAATTATGATTATGATTGATGACAGTTTGAGCTAGGGTAAGAGTATATCTGAGGGGCAAGCCCCAAGATCGTTATACCACCTTCTCCGTGGTAAGAGTATGTCCGGCGGCAAGCCCCAAGATCGTCATACCACCTTCTCGGTGTAAGAGTATATCCGGCGGGCCCAAGATCGTTATACCATCCGCACTGTAAGAGTGTGTCGGCGGCAAGCCCCAAGATCGCCATACCATCCGCTCCAAGATAAGAGTATATCCGGCGAGTACAAATTTCAAGATCGTTATACCATCTGCTCCAGGTGTAAGAGTATATCGAGGGTAAGTCCCCAAGATCGTTATACCATCTGCTTGAGGTAAGAGTATATCCGGCGCAAGCCCCAAAATCGTTATACCACCGCTCGTGGGCGTGCTACCCACGATGTGAGAATACCTCACGCGAGTCCTTATGGGCTTATGCGGGTGAAATAGTCCCATGCGGGCGGTACATTTATGCGAGGAATACCTCACGCGGTCCACGGGACCTATGCGGTGAAATAGTCCCGCGAGTAGGGTGCTTATTGATACTACGCGAGGTACCTGCTTTGATCCTAAGGCCCCTATTTTATGCAGAGTTATATATATATATATACTTGTCACTCTCATTGTTAGTAAGGCACAGTAAAAGGTATTTGATTTTCTTCCATGACCCCAGCTTGTTTTCAGACTTATGATTTCATTACGATTTTCGATTCACATACTTGGTACTGTTATCGACCTCCCTCCGGGCTATGCTCATGCCGCAGTCGAGATACGTAGCTTACCGTCCGCACTCTTAGGATCACTGCTCATTTCTGAAAGCTCCATTCCTCGGAGGCTTTGTCTTTTGGTATGATTCCCTGAGGTTATCGACTTTTGTACATTCATGGGGTATGGCGGGGCCCTGTCCCGCCATAGTTGTTATTCCTAGAGGTCTGTAGTCACGTTTGTGGTTTGGGATGTAAGAACCGGTGTACTGTTTCACTTTCGATTAAGTTATTTTATGAAAGGCTGCCTTGTCGGCTTGCTAGTGATGTTTACCTTATACAGATTTTGTATTATGTATGTTCATTTGCTATTCTGACGATGACCGATGGTGCCCCGATAGGCACTGCCGCCCCGGTCGGGTCGTGACAAAAGTGGTATCGAGCGATTAGTCCTCGAAAGTGTCTACGCACCGTGTTCAGTGCAGTCTTGATTATCGGTGTGTTGTGCACCACATCTATACTCGGGAGGTCTGCAGGACATTTAGGATTGGTTTCATTCTTCTCTCTTTGAGATCGCAGCAGATTTGTCATAGTAGGTTGAGTCCTCTCCGACCTATCCTTGTAATGATTATGCCCGCTGGCGACGAGCCCGAAGGGCAAGGCGGCGGCGAGTCGCTAGAGGCACGCGGAGAGTTACTGTGACTCAGTACGGACTATGCCCGAGGCATGGCGGGTCGGCGAGTTCAGCCACGCCAGCAGTGGGAGCCGAGAGCGGCAGGCTCCAGAGGTTCCGTGCACCGAGCCTCCGCCCACACCAGGGCGAGTATAGGGATTACGAGAGCGATCAGGTTGTTGACTAGCATCGTGGCAAAGATCGCCAGGCCGTGGCTAACCTGTGGCAGCTTTAAGGATTCGGGACTTTCGAGTTGTGATCCACCCGAAGTTTTATGGTTCGAGGTCCGGCGAGGATCCTCGTGGAGTTTATTCGGCAGCGCGGACTACGCAGGGGCTTAGGGCCTCGGAGATGGAGTCCGTAGTGTTAGCTTCTTACCAGTTACGCGATATTGCGTTGAACTGGTTTGAGTCATGGGTGTTGGCGAGAGGTGAGGATGCTCTCCCAGCTGTTTGGGAGGAGTTCACAGAGGCTTTCCTGGATCACTTCGCCTCCCGAGATGAGGAGAGCCCGCGTAGATAGATTCTGACCTTGAGGCGGACGGAAGAACTATCGAGAGTACACTGAGTTTGACTCCTTGGCGGTATCGCACACCATTGTAGCGACATGGCGATGTGGTTCATCGATATGTGACGGGTTAGACCGTCATATGATTATCGACGCTCGGGGGTGGCTCTTGGCCGGATGGATATTGCCAGATACGAGCATATGCGCAGGGATGAGGGCGAGAGCGAGGGTCGGCTTGACTGAGCCACCAAGAGGCCGTGACAGCAGATCTCGGGCGATTTTCAAGGCGGACCACCTCAAGAAGAAGCTAGTTATGTGCCTCACCAAGACGGAGTACTCCACCGCCTTCGTGACATTCGGGAGATTCGGGAGCAGGTCAGGGCTCCGAGGGTTCAGGTTTTCAGGGGAGTAGTGGTGTTAGTCTAAGGAGGCCACATCTACCTCGGTGTAGTCGATGAGGTAGGACCCATTATGGGGAGTGTCGTGCTAGTTTGGGTAATTGCTATACATGTGGCCAGCAGGGCCATTATGCGAGGAACTGTCCGACCAGTGATAGCGCGGATGTAGAGATTCAGCCTTCGGGATCAGTGGCTGGTTCATCGCCTTCTTTTGTTATGCGTCGTGCGTAAGGTGATCATCATTAGGACGACAAGGAGAATGCGAAGCAATAGTTACAGGTACATCTTTGACCCTTTAGAGATTAGTATGTGTGATAGGATTGTTGTATGATTTAGTGTTATGAACAGAGGATATTGAGACTATGTACATGTGTTAGAATAAGTTGGTAGATACGAACGGGCAATTCTGTTAGGTCGTGAACGAGAGTAAGTGGTAATGGGTCATACGTTGGATTCGTTTTCCTGTTTGATTTATGAGGAATGATTGAGCGTGTGCGATATCTTATGGTCACAAGTGGCATAAGAAGGTCCTATGGCGTGAAGTCCGAGGGTGTATCGAGGAATAGTAGATTGGCTCCAAAGGAACATTCGGGGGCGAATGTTTCTAAGGGGGGGAGAATGTTACACCCCGTAGTTCAGGTCATACGTTTGAGAGCGTACGAAAGGGGGTAAGACTTAAAATTTTCTAAGGATAGGTTGACGGATCATTCCGGACGAGTTTTAGTCAAGTTTGAGGCGAGTTATGACCCGATACATTGAGAGTTCCTCAGTGTTTCAAAGGCCTGGGGCGTATTTCGTTGAGTCTAGATTCCAACGCAACCAACCGTTAAATCGATAGGAGCAGTCGTATGAGTTACAAGTTCAGCGCGGTGCGCGGGCGAAATGCGTTTCGGTAAAGGCGCAGCGCGTCGCGCCGATGCAGAGCCGCGGCGCCGAAAGTACTGAGGGGTCGCTGAAGTTTCAGAGCCGCGGCGCCGGGAAGCAGGGCCGCGGCGCCGGAAGATCTGAGGGTCCGCAGGAGTTGCGGCGCCGCGCCAGGGAAGCGAGGCCGCGCCGAGGCGGATTCAGGCGGAAAAACTTAGGAAAAGACGATTTTTCTTTTAAAAGACCTTGGGAGGGTGACAAGTGTCCCCCCACCCATCTGATTTTGCATGCACTATATTGACCAAGTCTTCAAGTCTTGGTCATATTTCATCTCTCTCTCTTAGACAAAAGCTCTTCCTTCTCTCTTAAAAGTTCAAGCTCCTCCTTCTCTCTAAAATCCCAAGAGACATTCTAGCCTTAGGAAAAAAATCTGGAAAAGTAAAAGCAAGAGGGAAACTTGTGGCTAGCTTGTGAAGGTTGTTGTGGTGGTATCCTTGGAAAGGAAGCTAGCAAGTGGTTGAAAAGATTTGGCTAAAGCTCTAAGGTAATGATTCTTCCTTTAGAATTAGTTTCTAGTGTTGCATGTTAAGAAGAAAGAACTTGTGATAGTAAATAATGCTCTTAGACTCATTGCATGTAAGAACTATGGTTTGAAGGTGAGGAAATTGGTTAAGAAGATATTATGAGCATGTTGTAGCCTAAAAACTACCTTAGAATTGTTTAGTGAATTGTTGTACCTAATGGGGCAGAATTAAGTTTAGGTGTGTAATCCCCTTTTAAAATGTTGGATTATTGAGCCTTAAATGTGGCATTTGGATGATAAATTCGGCCTTGTGAAAGGTGGCAAAGTATGTAGAAACGAAGGAAATGCTGCCCAATTTTCCATAGAATTTAGTGGCTTTGAGTTTAGATTATTCTACATTGAAATTAGAGGTTAATAAACGTATCATGGTTATCTTATGTTGACATATTACTTGCGGTAGTTTGGACTTAGCAAGTGGATTGATCGACAAGGTATGTGAAGCTTTCCTATCTTTTGAGCATGAGTATTTGTATCTATGTAGTACGGTAGACGTTCAAGATTTAGTATTCTTACTTGTTTAAGTGTAAACAAAGACTTGTTTTGTTTTAAGGAGTATAAGTCCCTTGGTTAAAGGAAAAGTATGATTTTACAAAAGTATAGAGTACTTGGTGTGAAAGTATTGAGTATTGAATTATTCTAAAGATAAGGGGCTTGAAGTATTTTTGCAAGTTGTGTAGATTTGTTTGAAGTATAAGTCTCTTGGTTAGTAAAAGAACAAAATGGTTTATAAGGAGTTATAACGGCTTTATGAGAAGTTAGTTATAACGGCCTTATGAAAAGATAAGAAGGTCTTAATTTCTAAAGTATAAAGATAGTATAACGGCTTTATGGTAAGTTAGTTATATTAGCTTTATGAAAGGTTAACAAGAAGTGATTTACTCTAAGTAAGATAAGCAAGGAGAAATGATTTGATTTATGAAAGGCAAATTGATCTTTAGGCATCAATTGCCCAAAGGTTTTATGTATGAAAAAGAGTCACTTTTAAAAGAGTTGAAGTATGTGGTACTTGGGTTAAATTCCCGGTTTTCATTTTATTAAAGATATGATTAAGTGCCTTAAGTAAACTAAAATGAGAGGGTATGTGAACAAGACTAATAAGAAGTTATAAGTTTTCTTAACTCAATTATGATTATGATTGATGACAGTTTGAGCTAGGGTAAGAGTATATCTGAGGGGCAAGCCCCAAGATCGTTATACCACCTTCTCCAGGGTAAGAGTATGTCTGAGGGGCAAGCCCCAAGATCGTCATACCACCTTCTCCAGTGTAAGAGTATATCTGAGGGGCAGGCCCAAGATCGTTATACCATCTGCACCAGTGTAAGAGTATGTCTGAGGGGCAAGCCCCAAGATCGTCATACCATCTGCTCCAGTATAAGAGTATATCCGGCGAGTCTGACCCCAAGATCGTTATACCATCTGCTCCAGTGTAAGAGTATATCTGAGGGGTAAGTCCCCAAGATCGTTATACCATCTGTTTCAGGGTAAGAGTATATCTGAGGGGCAAGCCCCAAGATCGTTATACCACATGTTCCGTGGACTTGCTACCCACGATGCGAGGAATACCTCATGCGAGTCCTTATGGGCTTATGCGGGTGAAATAGTCCCACGCGCGGCATGACCTATGCGAGGAATACCTCACGCGGGTCCACGGGACCTACGCGGTGAAATAGTCCCGTGAGTAGGGTGCTTATTGATACTACGGCGAGGTACCTGCTTTGATCCTAAGGCCCCTATTTTATGCGAGTTATATATATATATACTTGTCACTCTCATTGTTAGTAAGGCCTGAAAAAGGTATTTGATTTTCTTCCATGACCAAATTTTGTTTTGGACTTATGATTTCATTACTGATTTTCGCCACATACTTGGTACTGTTGTAATGACCTCCTGGGCCGTTCATGCCGCAGTCGAGATACGTAACTTGTCGGGTCCGCACTCTTAGGATCACTGCTCATTTCTGAAAGCTCCATTCTCCGAGGCTTTGTCTTTTGGTATGATTCCTCGAGGTTATAGACTTTTGTACATTCAGGGTATGGCGTGGCCCCGTCCCGCCACGATTGTTATTCCAGAGGTGCAGAGACACGTTTGTGGTTTGGGATGTAAGAACCGGTGTCTTGCTTTCACTTTCGATTAAGTTATTTTATGAAAGGCGCCTTGTCTTGCTAGTGATGTTTACCTTATACGATTTTGTATTATGTATGTTCACCGCTATTCTCTCGATGCAGATCGGCTGGTGCCCCGATAGGCACTACCGCGCCCCGGTCGGGTCGTGACAAAGTGGTATCGTGAGCGCTTAGTCCTCGGAAAGTGTCTACGCATGCGTCTAGCAGTAGTCTTGATTATCGGTGTGTGCACCACATCTATACTCAGGAGGCTGCAGGACATTTAGGATTGGTTTCCATTCTTCTCTCTTTGAGATCGTGCAGTAGAGCTGTCATAGTAGGTTGAGTCCTCTCTGACCTATCCTTGTGTAACAGTTATGCCTCCACGGAGCGCACCAGAGCCCGTGGCGGCAAGGCAACGTGAGGCGTTAGAGGCACGCGGAGAGTTACCAGGACTCGGGCACGGACTATGCCTGAGGCAGTAGGCGGGTCGGCGAGTTCAGCTACGCCGGCAGTATTAGAGGGGCCGAGAGCGGCAGTGGCTCCAGAGGTTCCGGTACCCGAGCCTCCAGTTCCACAGCCAGGGGCAGAGTATAGGGATTACGGAGAGCAGATCAGGTTGTTGACTAGCATCGTGGCAGGGCAGCACCGCCAGGGGCCGGTGGCTAACCTTAGGGCCGGCAGTTTAAGGATTCGGGACTTTCTGAGTTGTGATCCACCCGAGTTTTATGGTTCGAGGTCTGAGGAGGATCCTCAGGAGTTTATTCGACAGGTGCGGCGGACTACGCAGGTGCTTAGGGCCCTGAGACGAGTCCGTAGTGTTAGCTTCTTACCAAGTTACGCGATATGCGTTGAACTGTTTGAGTCACGTGGTGTTGGCGAGAGGTGAGGATGCTCTCCCGGTTGTTTGGTAGGAGTTCACAAAGGCTTTCTGATCACTTCTTGCCTCCCGAGATGAGGAGAGCCAGAGATAGATTCTTGACTCGAGGCGGGACTAAGAACTATCGCAGAGTACACTGAGTTTGACTCCTTGGCTGTATGCGCACACCATTGTAATGACATGGCGCATGTGGTTCATCTATATGTGATGGGGTTAGACCGTCATATGATTACTGCATTCTTGGGGGTGGCTCTTCAGCCCGGGATGGATATTGCCAGGATACAGGCATATGCGCAGGGGATAGAGGACAGAGAAAGGGAGGGTCGGCTTGGCTGTGCCAGCCAAGAGGCTGTGACAGCAGGATCTCGTGGCGATTTCAAGGCGACCACCTCAAGAAGCTGAAGTTATGTGCCTCAGCCAGTATGGAGTACTCCACCGCCGTCTTCAGGACATTCGGGAGATTCGGGAGCAGGTCAGGGCTCCGAGGGTTCAGGTTTTCAGGGGAGTAGGGGTGTTAGTCTAAGGAGGCCACCTCTACCTCGGTGTAGTCGATGTGGTAGGACCCATTATGGGGAGCGTCGTGCTAGTTTGGGTAATTGCTATACATGTGGCCAGCAGGGCCATTATGCGAGGAACTGTCCGACCAGTGATAGCGCGGATGTAGAGATTCAGCCTTCGGGATCAGTGGCTGGTTCATCGCTGTTATACCCCGTAGTTCCAGGGTATGTATGCGAGGACGTACGTACGAGAATACGACAGAAAGATTGGAAAGGAAGAAAGAGGCGATTTTTTTCCACGGAAAAGTTTCCGGTTTTTGTGAAGGAAAAAGGTTCGTTAATGGGAATTGGATTCCCAGATTTGGTATTCGGACTTCCTGGAATATTAGAGAATTATGGAATTTTATTTTCGAAAATGGTCACGTGGGCCCACGGAGAAATTTACTTTTGTAGGGCCCACTTTGTTTTCGAGATTTTGGCCATTATGGATATTTTTGAAGATGTTTTATTTTGGGCCAATAGGAGGGTGACACGTGTCACCCCGCCTAGTGGCTCGGGCCGAATGGCATTTGTGCACAACACCGTTAGAGTCGTTTTCGGCTAAACGCTTTACATAACTTGCGAGGAAAATTCCGCTATGTCTTTTCTTATTTTTATGATTTTTCCGAGAAACGAACATTTTGGACCAACGGGAGGGTGACATGTGTCACCCTCACATCGAAGCAAGTGGGCGACTTAGGCCGATTGGTGGGCAAGTTGTTGGTAGATATTTGTGTAGATATTTGTAGGGTTTTAAGGAGTAGGGACTAGGGGCACTTGGGCATATCTTGCCCTACACTTGCCTAGAACTTGGCTAGATCTTGGCCATTGTTGGCCTTGCTTGCGCTATAAATACCCCTCTAAGGTTGAAGACTTCTTCATCCAAAATGTCTAAGTCTTGAGAGCCTTCCTCCCTTTTCGTGAGGCCCCTTGTCGAGAGTTTCCCCAGTGGGTAGGCGAGGTAGCCACCCTCCTTTGTGGTGTGGCCGTGGGTACCCCTAGCCTAGTTTGTTTTCATATAATACCCCCCCTCTTGGTAGAAATACTCTCAAAAGTATTGTTATAATGCCCAAATTACCTTAGCCGTATACCTTGTTGTATTCTAAGGTTATACCTATACGAAAAGCCCAGAAATACTATTATACTTCCCACTACACAAAACCGAAACCCTAGGAAAATCTCCATAGTCCGTTGAGTATTGTGAAGAAGTTGGTTAGAACTTCTAAGGGTGGTTTAGAGCGGGTTGGAGCGCTGAGTCGAGCTAAACGATTGCCCAGATCGACTTTATACTTGGATAATTATGGGCTTAGCGAGGTAAATATCTTGTCCCCCTATTGTAATTGGATATTACATGTTGTAGGAAATTATAGTTGAAGTATACTATGTATATAATCAACATAGCTTGTGGCAATGTCTTTGGACTTAAGCTCAAGAATCGAATCGAATCGCTTTTACATAGGATCAGACATAAGAGACTTGTGTAGTAATCGTGGAGTAGAATTGTACCCGTCGGGTTAGATGTATAACCCCTGGTTGGCTTGTAGCCTACCTGTTAGAGGAGGAGATTTACGCTGTCATGGGGGAGTCGCCGAATTTTCGGTAGAATGTTCTACGATGAGATCTAAATGTTAATGTCACTTGTGGCCTTATAGGTTGATGTATCACGTGTGGCGCGATCTACGTGGCTTAAGGGTAGCCGACGTTTGGAAGTACTTGGAGCGTTTACATGTAGTCGATACTGCCGCGAGGTATGTGAACCTCTTCCTATCTCTTCTAGCATGATATGTGTGAACTATGTAGTACGGTGACGCATACGTGCTAAATGTGTTTGAGTGGTTTAAAACATAAAGTGTTATAACGGCTTTATGGGAAGTTGGTTATAACACTTTATGTTAGTAAGAAAATACATGTGGTTTTTAAAAGGTAATCGATTTGAACTATAACCGCTTGTTATATGATAAGAAAGAATCGAAGTATTTCAAAAGATTTTGAATCATTTTGAAAGGAGAAGTAATACTTGTGTTTGAAAACTTAGGAGTTATACTAGCTTTATGGGAAGTTAGGTATAACGGCTTAAGAATGCTTTACCGATTTCGAAATCGAATGTGTATCGACAAACCATCGCAAATACATTAAAAGGAAATGTTTTGAATAATTAAGTATTATTAAAACCAAGAGAAACTTCCATCTGCATGAAGCTAAGATGAGACAAAATGATATTTCCTAGATCATGGTCATTGTAATAAGATTGTTATAAACAAGAATATCCTACTCACATATAAGGCTTATGTTTCTCGATTGTTTAAAAGAGAATTATATTCTTAAATGAATAAGACTATGAACTACGAAACCTTTCTAAAATAAGAAACGTGAACATTTGAAATTAGGCAAACTTGGGCGTTTGGAAAATAATGTTGTTACTTGATTTTACAAAGGTAAGAGTTTTAGTTTTCTTAAAAGGACAAATACTCTATTTTATACTACGGGTATTGTGTGACTTATGTGAAAGAAGCAGATCTTTTTTAAGATTTTAATGTGTAAGTACTTTGGGGATAGATAATAACTTGTTAGTAGAAAGTACCTTGTGTGAATAACTTGATTGTATTGGTTTGTGATAGCCTTGTAATACTTTCTTGTTGCTTTGATAAGTAAACGTGTTAGGATGCTACGTGTGTTAGTATCTTGTGATGTTTGTGTAAGGGTTTCCTCGATTGTGCTTATTAACTATCGTTATGATAGTATTGTGGCATTCATCTCTTGAGATGATTCCGGGTTGTCGCCCTCCGATGCGGGGTAGACTCAAAGGTGCAGGACCATGATTCGAGAATACCTCACGCGGTCCCGGGGCCTATGCGAGCTACGAGTTCCGTGTTAGTGTGCGTCCTTTACGGGCACGCGGTCCTTGCGGGCTACGCGACTCGAAAGTCCGTGACGACGCCGGGAGTAGCTACCTCGACGCGGGAATACCTCACGCGGGCGACGAGATCGCCTACGCGAGTCGCGGAAGTTCGGGACTAGACGCCGCATTAGATATCTGCGCAAGTGGCCGCTTTGATCATGTGACGGCCTAGCAGATCTTATAATACGCTTTATGACCTTGTTAGTACTGCTGGTGTTAGTAGTCGGCTATGCCTTCGCACTTACCCCGCATAGCTTTATTAGGACACGCGGACCCGTGTTCATGTGTATTCCTTGGTGCTTGTATATCATAACCGCCAGCGGCGGAAGGTATTCCACGCACGATTGATGTTGGGCGTGAGACCCATTGTTAAATCGAGTGATGACTTGAGGTGTGAGTCCCCGACTTGACATGACCGCTTATTTATGGTGATCGTAGTTCGGTTATCATACATGTCTCCCGCTTTGTATAGACTACTATGATTTCATTTACTGATTTATTTTTAGTTTCACATACTCTGCACTGTTATCGACCTCCTTCGTGGCCGATAAAGAGGCCGAGCCTCTCACTGAACAGAGCCGAACCGTGACTCTCCGTATGGCACATCCCGGCCGTTGGGCATGCCTCGTGGATCGCCAGCCCTGCCGACACTTTGTGGTCGCCGAGAAGGTTAATGCCTCAGGAAGCTTCGCGATTACAAAAGTGGTATCGAGCGATTAATCCTCGGAAAGTGTCTGGACGCATCGATTCGCAGAGTCTTGATTATCGGTGTTGTGCACCACACCAATAATCGTGAGGCTATAGGATATTTAGGATTGGTTTATTCTTCTCACTCGAGATCGTGCCTTAGAGCCGTGTTGTAAGTTGACCCTCCGACGAAATTATTTCCTTATCGTTATGCCTCCGCGTAGGCAACCCGCCCAGAGGGCAAGCGCTGGCGGAGCCGCGAGTAGAGTTCGAGGTGGCGAGGCACGAGTCAAATCATTACCTAGGGTAGTGCTTCATTCGGGGATTTCTGCGACGTCACTAGCCCCAGCAGAGTTTAAGCACGGCGACGGCAGTTCCTACTGCGGCCATGATATGTGAACCTTCAGTTCCACGACCGGGAACCGAGAGTATAGATTGCAAGAGACAACCTTGTTACTAGCTATGGATTTGGCTACCAGAGAGTATACCGATGTATCGCGAGTCTTGATGACTACCTAAGAGAAGGTTGTGCAAGAGTAATCCTTCAGTTAGGCTTGAGCATGGCCTGTGTACGGGCTTATGCGCAGCAGGCCGAGAAACGTAGAGATCGACGGGTTAACCAAGGACAGGTAAGAGGCGGGCAGCAGCGTCCTTCGGTAACTTTCAAGGTGAGTACACCTTAAGTGCTATGTTCGATAGCGAAGGTGGTAGTTGTGATTAGAATTCATGGTGGGTTAACCGTGTATGATTTTGGGGATAGAGAAGGTGTGAGCCTTAGAGTGTTATACGTCTGCACCTTAGAGGTAAGGCCATCTCGAGTAAAGGTGTAGTGTTATGTTTGATCTCACCGGAGTGCATAGTGCACGTGAGCTATGTTTGGGATAGGTCCCTAAGTGGTATGAAATGAAAGAGGGTAGTTGAGCTAAGAAGACCCCTAGGTTTTCGTAACATGTTTAGTAAAATTGTTCCTTCGGGGAGATAGTATTTTGCGCCTCTTGCCTGTCGGGTTGAGGCCACGTTGCGGGTCAACCCGCGGCATGTTTGGTGGTGGGGTCTGGTTGTGGTGGTCCCGCCTTGTGGAAGGGTCACGAGGGTGTTAGGCCCAAGTGTAGTTAACTAGCGTACGAGTTCGTGGATGCGTTCGACCGATGTAGTCGGTCGACGGGGCAGCCCATCGTGTTCTTCGGTCGACCGCTCACTCGGCGATGTTGTTTTATCGTAAAGGTTGTAAGGCTGCACGGTGCCTACCTTCACCTTATGGCGCATGGAGCCCGTGTTACTACTGCTTTTTGTTTCGGAAGTTTTACGAGCGAGGTTAAGGACTCAAAGTAGTCTCAGACCACATTCGCCGCCGGTGTGTGGATTTGAGGGTAGTTGTGAGGATTGTTGTCTCTGTGGAGGAGCGTTTAAGCTACCATTCCAGATTCGGATGTCGCCCACGAAGCCTTGTAGGCAGAAGTGTAAGTTGCCGGCCGATTGGTTCGATGTTGGCAAGGTTCGATAGTTGGATCAAGCTTGTTCCGGCAGACGTGGATGTGGTAAAGCTCATCTAGAAGAAGTTACGCACTTCGGAGGAATCGCGGCGGATAATCGGGCGACGACGCCAGAGTTCGAGTCGACGGTCGGTCTTGAAAGTACCACCGGACAGTGGTGTGACGAGTTGTGGAAGCGAAGGAACTTAGCCCGAGTTACTTTGGGCCTTTGAGTTCATGTGAAGAATAGGCCGGTTGCTTATATGTTAGCAATTGCCGTCCGACTTAGAGGCAAGACGTCCGCCTTTCGTATTGTTATGTTCGGAAAGTATCGAAGATCCATCCGTAATGTCCCCGATTAATGATGCCCACGTAAAGAGATAGTAACCGAGTTTTGGAAACTAAAGCGATCGTAAATGTGGTAAGGGTTCGAGTGTACGGCGGCTTAAATGATCGCAAGCGGCGGTACCATTTGTTGGGTCGTCGAGCTAGGCTCGCGCAAAGTGACAAAAGTGTATTTGTGGTGATGTTAGAGGTGTTTCCTCGTAGACTTGGATATAAGTATGTTGCGCAGTACTTTCGTGGCGGTATGGCAGATTGTTTCGTAAGTATAGGAGTGAAGACTATCATCGCGACGTATGTTTTGAGGCTTAGAATGAACATTCGGACGAATGTTTCTGGCGGGGAAGAATGTTATACCCGTAGTTCCGTGGTATGTATGCGAGGACGCACGTGCGAGAATACGGCAGTAAAGATTGGAAAGGAAGAAAGAGGCGATTTTTTCCACGGAAAAGTTTCCGGTTTTGTGAAGGAAAAGGTTCGTTAATGGGAATTGGATTCCCAGATTTGGTATTCGGACTTCTGGAATATTAGAGAATTATGGAATTTTATTTTCGAAAATGGTCACGTGGGCCCACGGAGAAATTTACGCTTTGTGGGGCCCACTTTGTTTTCGAGATTTTGGCCATTATGGATATTTTGGAAGATGTTTTATTTTGGGCCAATAGAGGGTGACACGTGTCACCCCGCCAGTGGCTTAGCCGAATGGCATTTGTGCACAACACCCTTAGAGTCGTTTCGGCGAAACGCTTTACATAACTTCGAGGGAAAATTCGGCTATGTCTTTTCTTATTTTTGCGGATTTTTCCGAGAAACGAAACATTTTGGGATCAACGGAGGGTGACATGTGTCACCTCACATTGGAAGCAAGTGGGCGCTAGGGCGATTGGTGGGCAAGTTGTTGGTAGATATTTGTGTAGATATTTGTGAGGTTTTAATGAGTAGGGACTAGGGGCACTTGGGCATATCTTGCCCTACACGCCTAGAACTTGGCTAGATCTTGGCCATTGGTTGGCCTTGGCTTGTGCTATAAATACCCCTCTAAGGTCAAGACTTCTTCATCCAAAATGTCTAAGTCTTGAGAGCCTTCCCCTCCTTTTCGTGAGGCCCCTGGTCGAGAGTTTCCCACTGGGTAAAGCGGGTAGCCACCCCTCCTTTGTGGTGTGGCGTGGGTACCCCTAGCCTAGTTTGTTTTCATATAATACCCTCTTGGTAGAAATACTCAAAAGTATTGTTATAATGCCCAAATTACCTTAGCCGTATACCTTGTTGTATTCTAAGGTTATACCTATACAAAAGCCCGTAAATACTATTATACTTCCCGTACCACAAAACGAAACCCTAGGAAAATCTCCATAGTCCGGAGTATTGTGAAGAAGTTGGTTAGAACTTCTAAGGGTGGTTTAGAGCTGGTTGGAGCGCTGAGTCGAGCTAAACGATTGCCCGGATCGACTTTATACTTGGATAATTATGGGCTTAGCGAGGTAAATATCTTGTCCCCTATTGTAATTGGATATTACATGTTGTAGGAAATTATAGTTGAAGTATACTATGTATATAATCAACATAGCTGTGGCAATGTCTTTGGACTTAAGCCCAAGAATCAATCGAATCGCTTTTACATAGATCAGACATGAGACTTGTGTAGTATCGTGAGTAGAATTGTACCCGTCGGTTAGATGTATAACCCCTGGTTGGCTTGGTAGCCGCCCCGTTAGAGGAGGAGATTTACGCCATGCGGGAGGAGGTCTTTGCCGAATTTTCTGTAGAATGTTCTACGATGAGATCTAAATGTTAATAGCGCCTGTGGCCTTATAGGTTGATGTATCACGTGGCGCGATCTACGTGGCTTGCCGGTAGCCGACGTTTGGAAGTACTTGAGCGCTTTGCATGAGTCGATACTGTCGCGAGGTATGTGAACCTCTTCCTATCTCTTCTAGCATGATATGTGGAACTATGTAGTACGCAGAGACGCATATGCTAAATGTGTTTGAGTGGTTTAAAACATAAAGTGTTATAACGCTTTATGGGAAGTTGGTTATATGACTTTATGTTAGTAAGAAAATACATGTGGTTTTTAAAAGGTAATCGATTTGAACTATAACCGCTTGTTATATGATAAGAAAGAATCGAAGTATTTCAAAAGATTTTTGAATCATTTTGAAAGGAGAAGTAATACTGTGTTTGAAAACTTAGGAGTTATACTAGCTTTATGGGAAGTTAGGTATAACGGCTTAAGAATGCTTTCTTCGATTTCGAAATCGAATGTGTATCGACAAACCATCGCAAATACATTAAAAGGAAATGTTTTGAATAATTAAGTATTATTAAAACCAAGAGAAACTTCCATCCGCATGAAGCTAAGATGACAAAATGATATTTCCTAGATCATGGTCATTGTAATAAGATTGTTATAAACAAGAATATCCTACTCACATATAAGGCTTATGTTTCGATTGTTTAAAAGAGAATTATATTCTTAAATGAATAAGACTATGAACTACTTAAACCTTTCTAAAATAAGAAACGTGAACATTTGAAATTAGGCAAACTTGGACGCTTGGAAAATAATGTTGTTACTTGATTTTACAAAGGTAAGAGTTTTGGTTTTCTTAAAAGGACACCACTCTATTTTATACTACGTATCAGGTGACTTATGTGAAAGAAATGATCTTTTTTAAGATTTTAATGTGAAGTACTTTGGGGATAGATACCCGAACTTGTTAGTAGAAAGTACCTGTGTGAATAACTTGATTGTATTGGTTTGTGATAGCCTTGTAATACTTTCTTGTTGCTTTGATAAGTAAACGTGTTAGGACGCTACGTGTGTTAGTATCTTGTGATGTTTGTGTGGGGGTTTCCTCGATTGTGCTTATTAACTATCACCGTTATGATAGTATTGTGGCATTCATCTCGAGATGATTCCGGGTTAAGCCTCCGACGCGGGTAGACTCAGCGATGCGGGACCATGATTCGAGAATACCTCACGCGGGTCCCGGGGCCTATGCGAGCTACGAGTTCCGTGTTAGTGTCGTCCTTACGGGCACGCGGTCTCAGCGCTACGCGACTGAAAGTCGGGACGACGCCGGAGTAGCTACCCGACGCGGAATACCTCACGCGCCGATGAGATTGGCCTACGCGAGTCAGCGGAGTTCCAGGACTAGACGCGACATTAGATATCGCGCAAGTGGCCGCGATCATGTGACGGCCTAGACGATCTTATGATACGCTTTATGACCTTGTTGCATCGCTGGTGTTAGTAGTCGGCTATGCCTTCGCACTTACCCCGCATGCTTTATTAGACACAGCGGACCTCGTGTTCATGTGTATTCCTTGGTGCTTGTATATCATAAACTGCCGGCAGTGAGGAAGGTATTACACGGGCACGATTGATGTTATGGGCATGAGACCCATTGTTAAATTGAGTGATGACTTGAGGTGCGAGTCCCCGACTTGACACGATCGCTATTTATGGTGATCTCAGAGTTTGTTATCATACATGTCTCCCGCTTGTATAGACTACTATGATTTCATTTACGATTTATTTTTAGTTTCACATACTCTGCACTGTCAGATCGACTCCTTTCTGGGCCGCGTTCATGCCGCAGTCGAGGTACATCGCCGTTGATCCTAGCCTCGTGGTCACGTCAATTTGGGAAGCTCCGCTTTCCGAGGCTTATCAGTGGTATAGTCCGCGTCAGAGTAAGTGTTTACATTCGTGGGTTTGGCCCCGTCCCGCCATCAGGGTCGTATCATTCTTAGAGGTCCAGTAATCACAGGGGTGGAGTTGGTAAAAAGGTTTAAGATGTTCATTTGTAAAAGAGTTGATGGTTATATATATGCCGAAAGGTAAGTTTTCACAGATTATTGTTTTATATTTCTGTTATCTCATGTTGTTGTTTTATGTTCCACGATTACTGATGTTGGTCACTAGGGTGCCCGGTAAGGCACCACCACGCCCGCTGGTCGTGACAATCGCTTTCTTTTGTTATGCGTCGTGCGTAAGCGTGATCATGATTAGACGACAAGGAGAATGCGAAGCAATAGTTACGGTATATCTTTGACCCTTTGAGATTAGTATGTGTGATAGGATTGTTGTATGATTTAGTGTTATGAGCAGAGGATATCGAGACTATGTACACGTGTTAGAATAAGTTGGTAGATACGAACGCAATTCTGTTAGTGAACGAGAGTAAGTGGTAATGGGTCATACGTTGGATTCGCTTTTCCGCTTGATTTACGAGGAATGATTGAGCGTGTGCGATATCTTACGGTCACAAAGTGGCATAGTAAGGTCCTATTAAGCGTGAAGTCCGAGGTGTATCGAGGAATAGTAGATTGGCTTCCAAAGGAACATTCGGGGCGAATGTTTCTGGCGAGGGGGAGAATGTTACACCCCGTAGTTCAGTCCGCGCGTTTGAGAGCGCATTTAAAGCGGGTAAGACTTAAGATTTTCTAAGGATAGGTTGACGGATCGCTCCGACGAGTTTTAGTCAAGTTTGAGGCGAGTTATGACCCGATACATCGAGAGTTCCTGGTGTTTCAAAGTCCTGGGGCGTAGTTCGTTGAGTCCAGATTCCAACGCAACCAACCGCTCGTCGATGGGACATCGCAGAAGTTATGAGAGTTACAAGTTCGGCGCAGCGGCGTAAATGCGTTTCGTAAAGGCAACGTGGCCGCGCCGGATGCAGAGCCGCGCGCCGAAAGTACCGAGGGTCGCTGAGTTTCAGCCGCGCGCCGGAAGCAGGCCGCAGAGCCTAAGATCTGAGGTCCGCAGAGTGCAGCCGCGCGCCGAAGCAGGTCGCGCGCCGAGGCGGATTCAGGCGAAAAACTTAGGAAAAGGCAGATTTTTCTTTTAAAGACCTTGGGAGGTGACAAGTGTCCCCCCATCTGATTTTGCATGCACTATATTGACCAAGTCTTCAAGACTTGGTCATATTTCATCTCTCTCTTAGACAAAAGCTCTTCCTTCTCTCTTAAAAGTTTAAGCTCCTCCTTCTCTCTAAAATCCCAAGAGACATTCTAGCCTTAGGAAAAAAATCTGGAAAAGTAAAAGCAAGAGGGAAACTTGTGGCTAGCTTGTGAAGGTTGTTGTGGTGGTATCCTTGGAAAGGAAGCTAGCAAGTGGTTGAAAAGATTTGGCTAAAGCTCTAAGGTAATGATTCTTCCTTTAGAATTAGTTTCTAGTGTTGCATGTTAAGAAGAAAGAACTTGTGATAGTAAATAATGCTCTTAGACTCATTGCATGTAAGAACTATGGTTTGAAGGTGAGGGAATTGGTTAAGAAGATATTATGAGCATGTTGTAGCCTAAAAACTACCTTAGAATTGTGAAGCTAAGGTATGTGAAGCTTTCCTATCTTTTGAGCATGAGTATTTGTATCTATGTAGTACGGTAGACGTTCAAGATTTAGTATTCTTACTTGTTTAAGTGTAAACAAAGACTTGTTTTGTTTTAAGGAGTATAAGTCCCTTGGTTAAAGGAAAAGTATGATTTTACAAAAGTATAGAGTACTTGGTGTGAAAGTATTGAGTATTGAATTATTCTAAAGATAAGGGGCTTGAAGTATTTTTGCAAGTTGTGTAGATTTGTTTGAAGTATAAGTCTCTTGGTTAGTAAAAGAACAAAATGGTTTATAATGAGTTATAACGGCTTTATGAGAAGTTAGTTATAACGGCCTTATGAAAAGATAAGAAGGTCTTAATTTCTAAAGTATAAAGATAGTATAACGGCTTTATGGTAAGTTAGTTATATTAGCTTTATGAAAGGTTAACAAGAAGAGATTTACTCTAAGTAAGATAAGCAAGGACAAATGATTTGATTTATGAAAGGCAAATTGATCTTTAGGCATCAATTGCCCAAAGGTTTTATGTATGAAAAAGAGTCACTTTTAAAAGAGTTGAAGTATGTGGTACTTGGGTTAAATTCCCGGTTTTCATTTTATTAAAGATATGATTAAGTGCCTTAAGTAAACTAAAATGAGAGTGTATGTGAACAAGACTAATAAGAAGTTATAAGTTTTCTTAACTCAATTATGATTATGATTGATGACAGTTTGGGCTAGGGTAAGAGTATATCTGAGGGGCAAGCCCCAAGATCGTTATACCACCTTCTCCAGGGTAAGAGTATGTCTGAGGGGCAAGCCCCAAGATCGTCATACCACCTTCTCGGTAAGAGTATATCCGGCGGGCAGCCCAAGATCGTTATACCATCCGCACGCAAAGAGTATGTCCGGCGGGCAAGCCCCAAGATCGCCATACCATCCGCCTCCAAAGATAAGAGTATATCCGGCGAGTACATTCAAGATCGTTATACCATCCGCCCAGCGTAAGAGTATATCAAGGGTAAGTCCCCAAGATCGTTATACCATCTGCTTCGTGGTAAGAGTATATCCGGCGGCAAGCCCCAAGATCGTTATACCAATTGCCCGTGGACTTGCTACCCACGACGCGAGGAATACCTCACGCGAGTCCCATGGGCTTACGCGGTGAAATAGTCCCACGCGGCGGGTACACCTATGCGAGAATACCTACGCGGGTCCACGGGACCTATGCGGTGAAATAGTCCCGCGAGTAGGGTGCTTATCGATACTACTGCAGGTACCTGCTTTGATCCTAAGGCCCCTATTTTACGCAGAGTTATATATATATATATACTTGTCACTCTCATTGTTAGTAAGGCACGAAAAGGTATTTGATTTTCTTCCATGACCCGACTTGTTTTCGGACTTATGATTTCATTACGCATTTTCGCCACATACTGTACTGCAGATCGACCTCCTGGGCTGCGTCATGCCGCAGTCGAGATCGTGACTTGCCGTCCGCACTCTGGATCACTGTTCATTTCTCGAAAGCTCCATTCCTCCGAGGCTTTGTCTTTTGGTATGATTCCCGAGGTTATAGACTTTTGTACATTCAGGGGGTATGGCGGGGCCCTGTCCCGCCACAGTTGTTATTCCTAGAGGTTTGTAGTCACGTTTGTGGTTTGGGATGTAAGAACCAGTGTACTGTTTCACTTTCGATTAAGTTATTTTATGAAAGGCGGCCTTGTCGGCTTGCTAGTGATGTTTACCTTATACAGATTTTGTATTATGTATGTTCCGCTGCTATTCTCTGATGTGTACCTGACAGGGTGCCCCGATAGGGCACCAGTCGCGGCCCCGGGGTCGGGTCGTGACACACCTGGCCACCAAATAACACATACGCAAATACTTATCCCAAGTCAACGAGGAATCACCTCTAGCATTTCAAAAAGCTTCCACCCCCGGTCTAAAAGATATCCCCTTTGCACCTTTACTTCACAAAAGTAATGATCATTTCTATTCTCTCAGCACATGTTCACTTCTTTCCTTACTCGTCATACTTTTCTCGAACACTTGAACTCTTCTAGTATATGTACCATACTTCAGTCATCGCTTCAGTTTTCAAAACTTTGGAGTCACCACCTCCAAACTTGGTCATCTTACTAGCCTCGATCTCTTTTAAGGCCATTCACGGCCTTCACGATCCGATTCTGGTTGAACATATCCACGAACTCATACGATGGTTATCTAAACTTGGGCCTGGCACCCTCGTGACCCTACCACCTGGCGGGACCACCCCGAACTGACCCCACCACAATACAGGCCGCGGATTGACCCGCACCCAGATTAACCCGACCCGCTATCGCGCCAAACACTTGTTCTCCTGATCCGGAACAATCTTACCTATTCAAGTCCTGAAGGCTACCACTTTCATCTTACACAACCCATGGAATTATCCCACAATACATTTATACGCATACCAAGTATTTTGACAAAGACTAACCGTAAAATCTTTTATTCAAGCTGGCCTTCCCTGTCCCCATACTTATTCTTTCAACTAACCATGTCTCTAAACCACAATATACACAATGCTATCTGTACATAGTACTCAACATATAATCATCGCATCACGCATGCTAAACTCTAGAGGTTTAAGGATATACCTGAAAAGATAGGCGGTTCAAAGGACCGCTATGTCACGACCCGAACCCGGGCCCGTGACTGGTGCCTTACCCCGGGCACCCTAGTGATACAACATTAGAGTAATCAGCGGAACATACAACAAGACATGATATAATATGAAATGTGAAACAGTTATCTGAGAAAACTTGCCTTTCGGCATATATATAAATACCCAAAATGAACAGCTACATCCCAACTTTACAACAGACTACGCACTTCTAAGAGTTTATAACAACAATGGCGGGACAGGGCCCCGCCATACCCCTGAATGCAAATACCTACAACGACAGGGGACCATACCAAAATGCTAAGCCTCCGGAGAAACGGAGCTTTCCCAAACGCTGAAACGGTGATCCTAAGAACGGGGATCAACAGTAGGAGTACCTCTACCGCTGCGTTAACGCACCCGGGCGAGGTCAAGACAACAGTACCAAGTATGTGAAATCAGAAAGTACTTTAAATGAAATCAAAGTATTTAAAACCATTTGCAAATACAATTAGTTCAATTTGCACATAGTGCCATATCACAAACAAGAGCAATAATAGTAAACTGTAATGTGTCTTTCCTAGGCCGCGAATGATCGGGCAAGGCCAATCGCCTATAGTAGCATTACGCATGCCTAATCTCGACTCCGCACCGCATAGTCACACATAGACCCGCATGAGGTATTCCTCGACGGGGTAGCTAACCCCTGCATTCTCCCCGACTCCGCATCCTCATAGTCTCAATAGACCGCGATAGTCACACAGACCGCATGTGGCATCCCCGTCGGATAAAACACCCGGAATGATCAACCTCGAACTCCCGCGACTCGCATAGTCACGCAGACCGCATAGGCCATATAGACCGCATCAAGGGTGGCAAGCCCTCGATAACAAGTCAAGGGTATGTGATATAATAACATAACAACTTATCGTTAAACAACATAAGCACAACAAGTGAAACCCTTTACACAAACATCACGGATACTAACACACGTAGCATCCTAACATGTTTACTTATCAAATCAACAAGAAAGTATTACAAGGCTATCACAAACCAACACAATCAAGTTATTCACACAAGGTACTTTCTACTTTATGTTAACAATTTCGGGTTTTTATCCCCAAAGTACTTCATACATTAACTCTTTTAAAAGGTCCGCTTTTTCAAAAAGTCACACAATACCCGTAGTATAAAAATAGAGTGACTATCCTTTTAAGTAAACCAAAACACTTCCCTTAGTAAATCAAGTAACAACATTATTTTCCAAACGCTCAAGTTTGCCTAATTTCAAATGCTCAGTTTCATTTTGAAAGGTTTCGTAGTTCATAGTTTTAATCACTTAATGATATAATTCTCCTTTAAAACAATTTGAGATACATATGCCTTATATGTGAGTAGGTTATTCTTGTTCATAATCAATCTTATTTAAGCAACCATGATCTAGAAATATCATTTTGTCTCATCTTAGCTTCTATGCAGATGGAGGTTTCTACCGGTTTTAATAATACTTTATTAGTCAATACATTTCCTTTATTAGCGCCTGTGGTTTGTTCGATACTTATTCTCATTTCAAATCAAGAAACATTATTCCTTTTACAAACCAAGTACTCATTACTCACGAATCAGGTTTCACACAAAAACTCATATTAGTTACTTAAGTCAAGTCTCTTATCTTTTAAGATCAAGTCTCTTAACTTCTTAAATCAGTAAACCATTCTTTTACTTTTCTTAAGCCGTTATACCTAACTTCCCATAAAGCTAGTATAACTCTTAAGCTTTTAAAACCAAGTATTACTCTTCTTTCAAAACGGTTTCTTAATTCTTTTGAAATACTTCAAGATTTTTATTATTAGTGCTTAAGTAAAAAGACATTGTCGACAACCACGCTCGCTTAGCACACGCACGCTCACCGTACTATATATATATTCTTTTAAAATATCATGCTCAAGAGGATAGGAAGGATCACATACCTCGCGACGATTATCGACTATTAGCAAAACGCTCCACGGCTATAACCCGGCTAGCCTTGACCACCTTCCAAGTAGTACATGATACTCGCAGAACATTCAACCTATAAAGGTTATACAAGTCTATCAATGCCTAGACTACTCTTGTAGAATATTCTTCTGATGTGATTCCAGTTCAAGTCTATTCTGTAATATCCTTCTATTACAGTTCAATTCTCTTCTATGAATATTTCATTCATTTCTATACAACTACAGTATGTAATTTCCAATTACAATAGAAGGATAGGATTATTTACCTCGGTAAGCCCAAAATTATCCAAGTTTAATGTCGATCCTGAGCAACGTTTAGCTCCTACTCCGGGTGCTCCAACCCGCTCCAAATAACCCTTAGAAGTTCTACGAAACTTCTTCCTAATACTTCAACCAACTGTGAAGATTTTCCTTAGGGTTTCGTTTAGTGACTGAAGGGAAGTATAATAGTATTTCTGGGCTTTTAGTATAAGTGTAACCTTGGAATACTACTAGGTATTAGGGCCAAGGTATTTGAGAATAGTAACAATACTTGGAGAGTATTTTTCTACCAAGGGGGTGCTCTCGGCTAGAGCTCTCAAGAGAGGGGGGAAGGGATTTCAAGACTTAGAAAACATTTCGTGGATGAAGAAGTTCATCAACTAAGGGGGTATTTATAGGCCAATTAATGGCCAAGATCAAGACAAGTGGGGTGCAAGTGTAGGGTGAGGATTTATCCATGTGTCCTTATCCATCTACTACACAAAATATCCTACCTAACCTCGACAAAAGAAGCACAAAAACGTGCAAGGAATGCCCTCCCAATGCCGCCCACTTGAGGGACAAGTGTCACCCTCTCGTTGGTCCAAAATATTTCATCTCTCGGAAAAATCCGCAAAAATAATAAATGACATAGCCGTATTTTTCCCTTCGCAAAGTTTGGAAAACGTTTCGTCGGAAAACGATTATTTTCGTGTGTTGTGCACAAAATTTTCGGCCATTGCCTACTTTAAGGCTCAAACTTTTCTACGACGCCTCACGCATACTGAAATACTGGTATAACATTCTCCTCCTTAGAAACATTCGTCCTGAATGTTCCTTCTTAAGACGGATAACGATGAAGTTCCTCTTAACTTAAACAAGTTGCCAATGCCACACATGGCCACAAAATAACACACGCTCCAATACTTAATCCAAGTCCACGAGGAATCACCTCTAACATCACAAAAACTCCCACCCAAGGGCTAAAAGATACTCCCTTCGCACCTTCACTTTACCAAAGAAAAGATCGCATCTATGTTCTTAACACATGCTCGCTTCTTCCCTTAGTCGTCGTACTTTCTCGCACACTCGAACTCTTTCTCATAACTTACCACATTCCTCAAGTATCGCCCGCTTCAAAACTCGGTTACTACCTCCAACTTGGTCATCCTTAACTGAGAATACTCTGGATGGATCTCCGATACTTTTCTAAACCTAACAAATACGAAGGATCGACATACCGCTTCCTAAGCTCTGACGGCAAAGCTAACATATAGGCAACCCGCCTACTCTTCACATGATCCGAAGGCCCAAAGTAACTCGCTAAGTTTCCTCTGCTTTCCAAACTCGCCACACCTTTCCGGTGGTACCTTCAAGAAGACTCCACCACAACCTGAACTCTAAGTGTCGTCGCCGATCATCCGCACGACTTCTGTTGACTCTGAGCTGCCAATAATCTCTTCTGGATAAGCTTCACCCTATCCACATCCTGCCGAAACAAGTATGAACCAACTATCTGAACTTTGCCAACATCGAACCAATCGACCGGCAACTTGCACTTCCGCCCCTACAAGGCTTCGTAAGGCGATATCCGAATACTGAAATGGTAGTTATAAAAACACTCCCTCAACAGGAGGCAACAATCCTCACAGCCACCCCTGAAATCCAAACACTGGCCCGAGGGCGAATGCGCTACTGAGACTCACCTGAGTTCCTAACCCTGCTCGTAAAACCTCCAAAAGAAACAGCGTAACTGGCTCCATCGCTGTCATAAGGTGAAAGTAGGCACCTCGTGCAGCCTTACAACCTTCCTGAAGTAACATCTCGCATAACCCTCTGCCGAGTAAACGGTCCTGACTGAAAGACAAGATGGGCTGACCTCATCGGCCCGACTACTGGTCGAATGCATCCACGAACTCGTACGATGGTTAACTAAACTTGGGCCTAACACCCTCATGACCCTATCACAAAGTGGGACCACCACAAACTGACCCCACCACAAAACAGGCCACGGGTTGACCCGCGATTGGTCCTCAACCCGACCCGCTATCGCACAAAAACTCTTGTTCCCCGATGCGGAACAATCTCACTAATCAAGTCACGAAAAACCTAGTGGTCTTCTTAGCTCAACTACCCTCTTTCATTTCATACCACTCAGGGATTTATCACACTAACATATCTCACGTGTACTATGCACTCTGATAAGGGTCAAACCTAAAAATACATCTTTTACTCGAGATGGCCTCGCCTCTAAGGTCTCTACGTATAAAACTCTAAGGCTCACACTTCCTCTATCCCTCAATCTTACCTGGTTAACTAACCATGATTTCTAATCACAATTTACACAATGTTAACTGAACGTAACACTTAAGATATACTTATCTTATCACACATACAAATCTCTAGAGAGTTAAGGATATACATGTATCTCCTGTTTCACTCTCCTTTGTCGTTCTAATCAAACTCAGAACGACTGCCCGGCCCTGCATCGATGCCTTACCCCGCACCCTAGTGACACAACATCGAGTAATCAATGAACATAAAGACAATACATGAAACCAATGTAATATGACAGTGAAATAAGAAGACAGCAACCAAAACAGTTACCTTCAAGATATATATAAATAGCAATTTGAACAGCATAACCTCTTACAAATTCTGCCCACAACAAGATTACTGCACTCTACGAATAATATGACAACAACGACGGGACAGGGCCCCGTCATACCCCTGAATGTAAGCACCTACCACAACAGGGGACTATACCAAGATAAGCCTCCGGAGAAACGGAGCTTTCCCAAACGCTGAACTGTGACCCTAAGAGCGAGGATCAACGACTGGTGTACCTTTACTCGCAGATGAACGCAGCTCAAGCGAGGTCATAACAAAAATTTGAGTATGTGAAACTGAAATAAATACTGTAAATGAAATCATAGTAGTCTATATAAAGCAGGAGACATGTATGATAACCAAACTACAGTTCACAATAAATAAACAGTCATGTCAAGTCAGGGACTCACGCCCTCAAGTCATCACTTAAGCATAACAATGGGTCTCACGCCCACAACATCAATCGTGCCCGTGGAACACATACCTCACTGCCGGCAGTCTATGATATGAAAGCACCAAGGAACACACATGAACACCAGGTCCCACCTGTGTTATAATAAAACCGTACGGGGTAAGTACGAAGGCATAGCCGACTACTAAAACCCACAGTACCAACAAGGTCATAAATCAGATCATGAGATCTCGCTGCATCGCCACATGATCAAAGCCGCCACTACCGCAGATCTAATGTGTGCGTCTAGCACTGGAACTTTCCGCAGCTCCGCATAGGCCAATCTCATCGGCCCGCATGAGGTATAACCCCGCATCGAGGGTAGCTACTCCAAGATCCGCTCGACTTCGCAGTCCGCATGGCCACATGGACCGCATGCCCATAAAGGACGCACCCTAACCTGGAACTCTCGTAGCTCCGCATAGATCACCTGGACCCGCATGAGGTATTCTCGAATCATAGGTCACTAGACCCGCCTGAGTCTACCCCGCATCGGAGGGCAGCTTAACCTCCGGAATCATCTCAAGAGATGAATAATACTAACATAACAGCTTATCGTTAAACAACACAAGCAAAACAAGGGAAAAACCCCTTTACACAAACATCACAAGATACTAACACACGTAGCATCCTAGCATGTTTACTTATCATTCAACAAGAAAGTATTACAAGGCTATCACAAACCAACACAATTCAAGTTATACACACAGGGTACTTTCTACTATTTGTCAGCAAGTTCGGGTTTTTATCCCCAAAGTACTTCATACATTAACTCTTTAAAAGATACGTTACTTTCACAAAAACCACACAATACCCGTAGTATATGAAAATAGAGTGATTATCTTTTGAAGTAAATCAAAACACTTACCTTTGTAAAATCAAGTAACAACATTATTTTCCAAACGTCCAAGTTTGCCTAATTTCAAATGTTTACGTTTCTTATTTTAGAAAGGTTTCGTAGTTCATAGTCTTATTTATTTAGGAATATAATTCTCTTTTATCAATCTGAGAAACATAAACCTTATGTGTGAGTAGGACATTCTTGTTTATAACAATCTTATTACAGCAGCCATGATCTAGGAAATATCATTTTGTCTCATCTTAGCTTCTATGCAGATGGAAGTTTCTACTGGTTTTAATAATACTTAATCTGTCAAAACATTTCCTTTTATTACCGCGTTGGTTTGTCGATACACATTCGATTTCAAATCAAGAAAACATTCTTAAGCCGTTATACCTAACTTCCCATAAAGCTAGTATAACTCTTAAGTTTTCAAAACCAAGTATTACTTCTTCTTTCAAAATGATTCAAAAATCTTTTGAAATACTTCAAGTTCTTTATTATCACATAACCAACCAGTTATAGTTCAAATCAGTTACCTTTTAAAAACCACAAGTATTTTCTTACCTACATAAAGCTGTTATAACCAACTTCCCATAAAGCCGTTATAACACTTTATGTTTTAGACCAATCAAATACATTTAACACGTGACGTCTACCGCACTACATAGTTACACATATATCATGCTAGAAGATATAGGAAGAGGTTCACATACCGCGACAGTATCGACTAATAGCAAAACGCTCAAGTACTACCAACCGCCGGCTACTCCTTAAGCCAAGTAGATCGCGCCACACGTAGTACTTCAACCTATAAGGCCACAAGGCTTATTAACATTTAGATCTCTTCGTAGAACATTCTACGTAAAATTTGGCAAAGACTCTCCCCGCAACAGTAAATCTCCTCCTATCTGTCGGCTACCAAGCCAACCGCGGGGTTATATGTCTAATCCGACGTGCACAATTCTACCTCACGTAGAAAGCTACACAAGTCTCAATACACCCTATGTAATTACAGCTCAAGATTTCTTCGAAAAGGTTTCTTATTATTCGTGCTTAAGTCAAAAGACATTGCGATAACAACGTTCATTCTATATATAGTATACTTCAACTATATAGTCTAACAATCATGTAATTTCCAATTACAATAGAGGACAAGATATTTACCTCGATAAGCCCATAATTATCCAAGTATAAAGTCGATCCTGGCAACGTTTGGCTCAACTCGTGCGCCCAACCCGCTCTAAACCACCCTTTGAAGTTCTAACCAACTTCTACATACTACTCCAACTAACCATGGAGATTTCCTTAGGGTTTCGGTTTGGTGATCGACGGAAGTATAATAGTATAACTGGGCTTTCAGATAGGTATAACCTTAGAATACTACAAGGTATACGGCTAAGGTAATTTGGGCATTATAACAATACTTTTGAGAGTATTTCTACCAAGAGAGTGTATACTTTCTACTACCCCACTGTGGGGACTCGCCATGGGGGAAAGAATGTTATACCGTATTTCCAGAGTAGTGCGTGGGCGTGCACGTATTTAAATTTGAGCCTTAAGATTTGGCAAGTTCGAAAATTTGGGCACAAGTGCCGAAAAGGAGTCGTTTTTCGAAACGCTTTTACAAGACTCGCGAAGGGAAAATTCCGGCTATGTCATTTATAATTTTTGCGGATTTTTCCGAGAGATAAAATATTTTGGACCAATAGGAGGGCGACACGTGTCACCCTTAGGTGGCACAAAGTGGACGGTTTTGGAGGGAGTTGTTGGCACGTTTTTGCCATGGAAAATGCCTTAAACATTTGGTCAATGTTTGGCTAGATATTTTGTGTAGTAGATGAGAAAGTGGGGCCCACAAACACTTGTCCAAATCCTAGCCCTACACTTGCCTAACACTTGTCTTCATCTTGGCCATTGGTTGGCCATTGCTTGACCTATAAATACCCCCCTTAGTTGATGAACTTCTTCATCCAAAAATCATTCTCCAAGTCTCAAAAATCCTCCCTTAGTGTAGCATTCGGCCAAGTCCTCCCCTTTGTTGGGCCTTGTCGAGAGCCTACCCCCAACCTTAGTTGTTTGATAATACCCTTTGTGGTATAGAAATACTCTCCTAGTATTGTTATAATGCCCAAATACCTTGGCCTAAATACCTTGTAGTATTCCCAAGGTTACCTCTATACAAAAAGCCCATAAATACTAGTATACTTTCCTTTAGCCTCTAAACGAAACCCTAAGGAAATCTTCATTGTTAGTCAAGTATTTAGGTAGAAGTTGGTTAGAACTTCTAAGGGTTGTTTGGAGCGGGTTGAGCGCCTGTAGGAGCTAAACCTTGCTCGTAATCGACATTTAAACTCTGATAATTTTGGGCTTATCGAGGTAAACACTCTTAACCTTCGTTGTAATTGGAAATTACATGTTGTTGGAATATATAGTTAAGGTATACTATATATAGAATTGAACATAGTTGTGCGGCAATGTCTTTGACTTAAGCTCGAATAATACTTACGCAATGAATGTCTTGCGATTTAAGCTCGAACTTTAAAGAAGAGAATCGAATCAGTAATTACATAGATCGTATTACAAAGATACTTGTATAGCATTCTCGTGAAGTAGAGTTGTACACGCCAGGTTAGACGTATAAACCCCTGGTTGGCTTGCAGCCTCGATAGAGAGGAGAATTACGCGCATACGGGGAGGTGCCGAATTTTCGTAGAATATTCTACGTCCGATCTAAAGATATTAATAGGCGCCTTGTGGCCTCTATAGGTTGTAGAACTACGTGTGGAGTGATCTGCTTGGCTTAAAGTGTAGCCGACGGTTTGAGGTACTTGGAGCGTTTTGCTATTAATCGATAATCGTCGCGAGGTATGCGAACCTCTTCTTATCCGTTTCTAGCATGATACGTGTATAACTATGTAGTACGGTAGACGCATACGTGTTAAATGTATTTGATTGTTTTTAAACATAAAGTGTTATAACGGCTTTATGGGAAGTTGTTATAACAATTTCTATGTAAATGAGAAATGCTTTGTGGTTTTTAAAAGATTACTGATTTGACTTGTAACCGACTTGATGTGTGATAATAAAGAACCTTTAAGTATTCTAAAAGATTAAGAAACCTTTTTTAAAGAAGTATACTTGGTTTGAAAACATAAGAGTTATACCACTTTATGAGAAGTTAGGTGTAACGCCTTAAGAGAGATAAACAGAATGGTTTAATGGTTTAGAAGTTAAGAGACTTATTCTTAAAAGATAAGAGACTTGACTTAATATGGATGTTTGTGTGAAACCTCATTCGTGAGTAATGAGTACTTGGTTTTAAAAGGGAATAATGTTTCCGATTTCGAAATCGAATGAGTATCGACAAACCACCGCAGCGTTAATAAAGGAAATGTATTGAATAAATAAGTATTATTAAAACCAAGAGAAACCTCCATCCGCATGTAAGCTAAGAGGAGACAAAATGATATTACATTTCCTAGATCACGGTCGCTTAAATAAGATTTATGAACAAGAATAACCTACTCGCCTATGGCATATGTTACTCAATTGTTTTAAAGGAAATTAAGACATCGAACTATGAAACTTTTCTAAAGTAATGAGACTTGAGTAATTGAAATTAGGCAAACTGGAACTCTAGGGAAAAGAAAGGCATTGTTTTGTCTTAAATTGGTTTAAAACATAAAGTGTTATATGTTTTATGGGAAGTTAGTTATAACGACTTTATGAGAACAAAAGAAGGGTTTTTATCATTGATTTTAATGTGGTAAATTGACTTTAAAAAGAGAAGTATTTTGGTCCAACAAAGAAGGCATGGCATTGCCTTAATTTTGGTTTTAAAAAGGAAAAGTATGGAAGTTGTATTGGTTTACTTAAAAGATGTAAGTCACTCTATTTTTATACTACTGTAACGGGTGACTTTATAAAAGGAATAGATCTCTTAAAAGGAATTTAACGTCACGTAGTACTTTAGGTTAAAACCCGACTTTGGCATAAAACGAAAGTACCTTGAGTTGTTGTGAAGCTTGCCTATGCTTGTTTTGTGAAGCTTGCCATGCTTGTTGTTGTGAAACTTGCCTACGCTTGTTGTGATAGCCTTTGTTGTGCAAAAATTGTGTTTCTATACCATCGCGTCTCGATGGAGGGTCGGTTGACTTGTTGAGAACTTACTTGACGCGTCAGCGACGTGGAGAAATTCCACGCACGCTCGTTGATAGTGTTACTTTGCTAATCGCTTTGGACATACCGACACGACGCGTAGCGCACGTATGCTTCCATTTTGATTGCCGCTTGTTGTTTCCTTTTGGACATATCGACACGACGCGTAGCGCATCGCATGCTTCATTTGGAATCTTTTATTGTTTCCTTTGGACATATCGACACGACGCGTAAGACGTATTCTTCCATTTGGAATGTTGTCTTAGTGTTTCCTTTTGGACATACCGACACGATGCGTAGCGCACGTATGCTCCTTTTGGATTCCGTCTTATTGTTATCATATCATGCATCGGCGGTGAGAAGAACTCCACGCACGAGTGATGATTTGGAGCGTGGTTCCACGACTTAATATGACTATTTATACGTTGTGATCTTGTAGTTTGGTTATCATACATGTCTCCGCTTTATATAGATCGCTATGATTTCATTTACTGATTTTACGCTTTCACATACTGTACTGCCAGATCGACCTCCCGGGCTGCGTTCACGCCGCATGTAGAGGTACATCGGCCGTCGATCCTCGCTTTTAGGATCACCTTTCGTATTGGAAGCTCCGCTCTTCCTGAGGCTTATCTTTGGTATGTTACCCGAGTCCGTAGGTCCTTGTACATTCGTGGTATGGCGGGGCCCTGTCCGTCATAGTTGTTGTATAAATCTTAGAGTGCAGAACATCGTTATGGGCGTGGTTTGTAAAAGGATAATCGTCGTATTTATGTATATATGATGAAGGCAATCGCTTTGCTGGCCTGTTTAATTATTTTGTCTCTTAATTCATGTTCATGTTTTTATTTCCGCTGATTTTCTCTGATGTTGTATCACTAGGGTGCCCGGGGTAAGGCACCAGTCACGGGCCCGAGTTCGGGTCGTGACAAAAGTGGTATCAGAGCAGTTAATCCTCGGAAAGTGTCTACAGACCGTGTCTAGTAGAGTCTTGATTATCGGTGTGTTGTGCACCACATCTATAATCAGGAGGCTATAGGACATTTAGGATTGGTTTCAATTCTTCTCATTCTGAGATCGTGCCTTAGAGCTGTGTGACGAGTTGAACCTCTCGACGTATTCCTTTCCTTTACCGCTTATGCCTCCGTAGTGCAACCTGTGCCCAGACGGGCAAGGCGAGGAGCTACCAGCTGGATACAGAGAGCACGAGGCGCAGCCCTGGCCAAGACCGAGATAGTACCAGACGACGAGTTTTATGACACCGCCAAAGACCAAAGAGAGTTTAGAGTCGCAGCAGCTGCCGAGACTACAAGACTGAGCCTCCACCCACACCGGAGCAGATGAGTATGCTGAGATGGTTCTGCATCGCCGTGGTCGTGGCCGATATGAGGATAGGTGGATGCAGCAGCCTCGCCCCAGTAGCACCGTAGTTCACCCCGAGCGCATGCTGAGACTACGGGATTTTTACGAGGTGTAACCCGCCGAGTTTTACGGGTCGAGGCCGGCGATGATCCGCGAGTTCATCCGGCGATTCCGATCACGAGTGATCAAGGCATCGGAGACCGAGTCGGTGGTCCTAGGTTCGCATCGGCCGCGTGATACCGCCGATCGGTTTGATTCGTGGGAGCTGTCCCGGGAGAGAATGCACTTCCGGCTATTTGGGACGAAGTTCGCAAGAGCATTTCTTGACAATTCGCCTCCACGCATGGCGAGGCTCGCCGACGATTTTTGGTGTCAGGCGTAATCCGCGCATTTCGGGAGTACAATGTGAGTTCGACTCATTGGCCCAGACGTCCTCGCATTAGTAGCTAGTATGGAGGATCGAGTGCAACGATATGTTACGGTGGCTCGATGATTACCTAGCAGAGAGTTGTTCAGTGTAGCTCTTCACGGGCATGACATCGCTCGCACGCAGCTTATGCACTGGGAGGTGAGCGGAGAAATCGACGAAATGACCAAGGTCGTGAAGAGGCGAGCAGCAGGGTCCTTTGGTAACTTTCGAGGCGGACCGCCGCAGCAGCAGACTAGTTATGCGCCTCCGCCAGTACAGAGCGGTCCTCTACAATCTTCAAGGCATCCAGAGTATTCGGGGAGTGTGTCGTGGCTCGAGGTTCAGATTTTCGGAGAGCGTGGTGTTGACTGATGTTATACCAGTAGTTGCGGGTATGTATGTGAGGACGCACGACGCAGAGTACGCAGTAAATTTTGAAAAGAAAGAAAGATGTGAGTTTTCGGAAAAAGTTTCCTGCTATTTGTGAAGAAAAAGGTTCGTTAACGGGAATTGATTCCTGATTTGGTATTTGGACTTCATAGATTATATTAGAATTTTGAGGTTTTATTTTGAAATGGTCACGTGGGCCCACTGAGAAATTTACTGCTTTAAGGCCCGCTTTGTTTTTGAGATTTTAATTTGGATATTTTCTAAGACGAAATATTCTGGCGAATCGGGGCGACACGTGTCACCCCATGTGGCAACCTTGGCCGATTTTACATTCAGGCACAACACCCTGCTAGAGTCGCCGAAAACGCTGCGTAACTCATGGGCGGAAAATTCCGGCTATGTCGCTTTTGTATTTTGCGATTTTTCCGAGAGACGAAACATTCGGACCAACGGAGGGTGACATGTGTCACCCTCACAATGGAAGACGTGGGCGACTTGGCCGACCGGAGGGCAAGTTGTGGTAGATATTTGTGTAGATATTTGTGAGGTTTTAAGGAGTAGGGTCTAGGTGCACTTGGCTTGATCTTGGACTTACACTTGCCTTGCACATGGCTTGATCTTGGCCATTGGTTGGCCTTTGGTTTTGCTATAAATACTTCTCCCTTGTGAAGACTTATTCATTCACCTCACTTTGTCTAAGTCTTGAAATCCCTCCTCCCTCTTGTAGCCTCGCCCTAAGCCTCTCCCCTCCCTCCTCCTCGTGGCCTTTGGCCGAGGCGGTTCTCCCCTCATGGTGCTTAGGGTACCCCTAGCCTAGTTGTTTCAGATAATACCCTCCTCGTGGTATTGAAATACTTCTCCAGTATTGTTATAATGCCCAAAATACCTTAGCTCAGTACCTTGTAGTATTCCAAAGATACCTCTTACGAGAGTCCTAAATACTACCTTTTGTCCTTTTAGTCTCAAACCAAACCCTAAGGAAATCTTCATAGTTGGTCAAGATTTGAGCAGGTTGGTTAGAACTTCTGGGTTGTTTGGAGTGGTTTGGAGCGCACTGAATGGAGCTAAACCTTGCTCGGGATCGACATTATAACTTGATAATTTTGGGCTTGTCGAGGTAATTATCTTGTTCTCTATTGTAATTGGAAATTACATGTTTGTTAGAATATATAGTTGAAGTATACTATATATGGAACTATACTTAGTATTCGCAATGTCTTTTGACTTAAGCCCAAGAATAAAGAATCGAATCAATCAGATTTACATAAGATCAGACAGCAGACTTGTGTAGTATTATCGAGTAGAATTGTACACGCCCGTTAGGCGGTAAACCCCCTGTTGACTTGGTAGCCTACTGATAGAGAGGAGATTTACGCTGTCATGTGGAGGTGTCGAATTTTCTATGTAAAGATAGAACTTGTGTTTTGGGGTTAATAGACGCCAGACCTTTATAGTGAAAGTACAAGAGTAGCGTATTCACTCGAGGAGTGGAAAGTGGCTAGTGCGTTGTAGTACTTGGAGCATTTTGCTTATTGTCGATAAATCGTCGCGAGGTATGCGAACCTTTCCTATCTCTTCTAGCATGATACGTGTGAACTATGTAGCACTAGACGCATACGTGCTAAGTGATTTGGTTGGTTTAAAACATAGTGTTATAATAGCTTTATGGGAAGTTAGTTATAACGACCTTATGTAGTGAAAATGGTTTATCGATGTTAGAAGTTAAGAGACTTGATCTTAGAAGATAAGAGACTTAACTTATTTGTTTTAATGTGGATGTTGTGTGAAACCTCATTCGTGAGTAATGAGTACTTGGTTTTAAAGGAATAATGTTTTACCGATTTCGGAAATCGAATGTATCGATTGCATCAACGCAGCGTTAATAAAGGAAAATGTATTGAATAATGATGTGTTGTATTAAAACCAAGAGAAACCTCCATCCGCATGTAAGCTAAGATGAGACAAAATGATATTACATTTTCTAGATCATGGTCTTTGAATAAAATCGTTATAACAAAATAAACTACTCACATATATGACATATGTTACTCAATTGTTCTAAAAGGAATCAAGTGATTAAGTTTGGGAACTATGAAACCATTTGAAAATGAGAAGCTTGAGTAATCAAACTAGGCAAACCGAACTTAGGAAAAGAATGTTGTTACTTGATTTTGAAAAGGAATGTGGGTTGGTCATTCTAATACTACTGTATCGTGACTTTATAAGTAATGGATCTCTTTAAAAGAACTTAACGATGTAGTACTGGGGTTAAAACCCGACCTTGGCATAAAATGAAAGTGCTTTGAGTTGTGTGAAACTTGCCTACGCTTGTTAACAGAAACTCGCTTATGCTTGTTGTGTGAAACTCGCCATGCTTGTTGTCGTGAAACTTGCCTATGCTTGTGATGATAGCCTTTGCGCAAGCGGTGGTATTTCGTTACCGCCTCTCGACAGAGGGGTCGACTTGTTGAGAACTTACTGACGCCGGGCAGCCGTGATGGAGAATTCCACGCATGTTTCCATTTTTGATTCTCGTCTTGCTTGATGTCACATGGACATGTCTACACCGACGCAGAATTCCGGCACGCGCCACGCGGTCGGTCGACATCCGATATATTGTTATTGTGGTTACATGGACATGTCTACACCGAGGTAGAATTCCGAGGCACGTGGCTACGCGCAGGTTGATCACCCAAAGATATTATTGTTGATGCCACACGGACGTGTCTACACCGAGGTAGAATTCCGGTACGCGGCTGGGCATCGGTATTATTGTTGCATCATGGACATGTCTACACCGATGCGTACTCCGGCACGCGCCATGATGCGAACATGATTGATGTTGTGGGCGTGAGACCCATAGTTATATTTGAGTGATGACTGGCGCGAGTCCCCGGCCGATATGATCGCTTATGTTGCGAATCAGAGTTTGGTTATCATACATGTCTCCCGCTTTATATAGACTAGTATGATTTCATTACAAGATTTTTACAGCTTTCACATACTTGGTACCAGATCGACTCTCCTTCGGGCCGCTCACGCCGCAGGTAGAGGTACATCGGCCGTGGATCCCCGCCTTAGATCACGATTCAACAGATTGGGAAGCTCCGCTTTCGAGGCTTATCTTTTGGTATGTGTTCCCTGAGTTGTAGGTTCTTGTACATTCGTGGTATGGCGGGCCCCGTCCGGCCATAGTCGTTGTAAATCTTAGAGGTCCGTAGCAATGCTAAGCGTGGTTGTAAAGGATTAAAATGTTCAGTTTTATGATATACCGGAAGGCAACCGCTTTGGTTGGCCTGCTTATTATTATATCTCTTGTTTCATGACTCATGTTTTATTTTCCACTGGTTTTCTCCGATGTTGTATCACTAGGTGCCCGGGTAAGGCACGAACGGCCCGAACGTCGTTACAAAAGTGGTATCGAGCGCTTAATCTCTGAAAGTGTCTGCACCGTGTCTAGTAGTCTTGATTATCGCGTGTTGCGGCACCACATCTATAATCGTGAGGCTATAGGACATTTAGGATTGGTTTCCATTCTTCTCATTCCGAGATCGTGCCTTAGAAGTGTTGTAAGTCGACCCTCCGACGTATCTCGCTTGTACCGCTTATGCCTCCGCAAGCGGCAACCAGAGCCCGTATGGCAAGGCACCGAGGGTGTCGCTAGTGAGATACAGAGGAGTACGAGGCGCAGCCCTGACAAGACCGAGGTCAGGCTCGTGACGGCGGTTCAGGACGCCACCACCAAAGAGAGTTTAGAGTCGCACCGTGGTCGACGAGACTACAAGACTGAGCCTCCAGCCCCACACCGGGGCAGGAGATGGGTTACGCGAGATGGTTCGGGCCACGCCGTGGTCGTGGGCCGATATGAGGATAGGCCGGATGCAGCAGCCTCCCAGAGCACCAGCCGTTCACCCCGAGCGATAGTTTGAGGCTACGGACTTTCTCGAGTTGAGCCCGCCAGAGTTTTACGGGTCGAGGCTCGAGGATGATCCGCAGGAGTTCATCCGCAGCTACACGATCACGCGGTGATCAAGGCTTCAGAGACCGAGTCTGGACCTTTGTTCGTGACGGCCGCGTGATACCGCAGCCGATTGGTTTGATTCATGGAGCTTTCAGGGAGAGTATGCACTCCAAAGATGGGATGAGTTTTCGGGCTTTCTCACGCACTTCGCCTCCGCAGATGGAGGCACGCCGACGATTTTTGATGCTTAGACAGAGCGCGCGACGGTTCGGAGTACAATGTGAGTTCGACTCATTGGCGTGACGCCCCAGCGTTGGAAGCTAGTATGGAGGATCGAGTGCACCGATATGTTACAGTGGCTCGATGATTACATGCCGGAGGCATGTTCGAGTAGCTCTTCACCGGCACGGACATTGCCCGCACGCAGCTCACGACCGATGCGAGGCGCGAGAGGTCGACGGAATGACCAAGATCGCAGAAGAGGCCGAACAACAGGTCCTTGGTGACTTTCGAGGCGGACCGCCTCAAAGAAGATACTAGTTTTGTACCTCCGCCAGTGCAGAGTGGTCCTCCACAACCTTCAGAGTATTCGGGAGCAGGTCAGGGCTCCAAGGGTGAAGTTTCCAGGGAAGTAAGGGTGTTGGCCAGATGCGGTCACCCCTACCTCGGTGTGGTCGATGTGGTAGACCGCATTTCGGGGAGTGTCGTGGTGCCAAGGGATCTTGTTATTTTGGCCACAGGCCATTTTGCGAGGAACTGTCCGACCAAGGGTAGCACGGATGTTACGACTCACCACGGATCGATGGTCGGTTCATCGCCTTTCATACAGCATGCACTGCAGGCGTGCCTATGATTAGAGTGAGCGTAGCTTCGTGTTTATCCTTAACCTCTAGAGTTTTGGTATGCTTGTTATGACGGTCTCATTATTGTGTGCTATGTACGAATAAGCGTTGTGTTAATTGTGAGTTTGAAAACATGTTTAGTTGGGAGGTTACGATGGGCGTGGTGAGTGTGAACCTTAGACTATGTCACGATCGAGACCTGTGGTAAGGTCGCTCGAGATTAAAGATTTATTTTATGTTTGACCTTATCGAGTAGTGGTATACGTGGATTTATTTGTGTGATAAGTCCGTGGGTAGTGTGAGACGGAAGTGGTAGCTTTCATGATGTGAATTAGTAAGATTGTTCGGACGGAACAAGAGTTGGCGCGTTGTCGGGTTGCCGAGGACCATTTGCGGTCAACCAGAACCCGGTTTAGGGGTCGGGCCGAGTGGTCCCGCCGTGGTAGGTCACGAGGATGCTAGGCCCAAGTTTGTATGATCATCGATGAGTTCGTGGACGCGCTCGACCGCAGCCGTTCGTTAAGGCCGGAATGGCCTTAAGGAAGTTGAGGTTAGTAAGATGACCAAGTTTGGAGGTAGTGACTCCGCAGATTTTCGAACGGAAGTAATGATGAAGTATGGTACGCATCGAGAGTTCGAGTGTTCGAGAAGCGGTACAACGAGTAAGGAGGAAGATAACGTGTGTTATCTCGCCAAGCCGTGGCGCTGCAACTTGTTAGAGGAACTTCATCGATATCCGTTTGAGAAGGAACATTCGGACGAATGTTTCTAAGCGAGGAGAATGTTATACCGTAGTTGCGTGGTATGTATGTGAGGACGCACGCACTAAGAGTACTACGTAAATTTTGAAAAGAAAGAAAGATGTGAGTTTTCACTAAAAGTTTCCTGCTATTTGTGAAGAAAAAGGTTCGTTAACGGGAATTGATTCAGATTTGGTATTTGGACTTCATAGATTATATTAGAATTTTGAGGTTTTATTTTCTGAATGGTCACGCTGGGCCCACGGAGAAATTTACGCTTTGTGGGGCCCGCTTTGTTTTTGAGATTTCTAATTTGGATATTTTCTAAGACGAAATATTCGGCGACCTGGGCGACACGTGTCACCCCACGTGGCACCCTTGGCCGATTTTACATTTGTGCACAACACCGGTTAGAGTCGTTTTCGACGTAAACGCTTACAGAACTTCATGGCGGAAAATTCCGCTATGTCGCTTTGTATTTTTATGGATTTTTCCGAGAGACGAAACATTCGACCAACGGAGGGTGATACGTGTCACCTCACAACGGAAGACGGGCGCACTTGGCCGAATCGGCGGGCAAGTCGCGGTAGATATTTGTGTAGATATTTGTAGGGTTTTAAGGAGTAGGTCTAGGTGCACTTGGCTTGATCTTGGCCTTACACTTGCCTTGCACATGGCTTGATCTTGGCCATTGGTTGGCCTTTGGTTTTGCTATAAATACCCTCCTGTGGAAGACTTATTCATTCACCTCACTTTGTCTAAGTCTTGAAATCCCTCCTCCCTCTTGTAGCTCTCGCCCCAAGCCTCTCCCTCCCTCCTCCTTGTGGCCTTTGGCCGAAGGGTTCTCCTCCCCTTGTGGTGCTAGCGGGTACCCCTCAGCCTAGTTGTTTTGATAATACCCTCCTCGTGGTATTGAAATACTTCTCCTAGTATTGTTATAATGCCCAAAATACCTTAGCCTTGCACCTTGTAGTATTCCAAAGATACCTCTTTACGTAGAGTCCGAAATACTACCTTTTGTCCTTTTAGTCTCAAACCGAAACCCTAAGGAAATCTTCATGGGCTTGGTCATGATTTGAGCAGGTTGGTTAGAACTTCTAAGGGTTGTTGGAGTGGTTCGAGCGCACGGAGCTGAGCTAAACCTTGCTCAGATCGACATTATAACTTGATAATTTTGGGCTTGTCGAGGTAATTATCTTGTCCTCTATTGTAATTGGAAATTACATGTTTGTTAGAATATATAGTTGAAGTATACTATATATGGAACTATACTTAGTATTCGCAATGTCTTTGACTTAAGCTCAAGAATAAAGAATCGAATCGAATCAGATTTACATAGGATCAGATTGCAGACTTGTGTAGACATCGAGTAGAATTGTACACGCCCTTAGGCGGTAAACCCCGGTTGACTTGGTAGCCGCCTCGATAGAGGAGATTTACGCTCATGTGTGAGGTGCCGAATTTTCTATAGAAAGATAGAACTTGTGTTTTGGGGTTAATAGACGCCAGGACCTTTATAGGTGAAAGTACTAAGAGTAGCGTATTCTACTCGAGGAGTGGAAAGGGCTAGTGCGTTGTAGTACTTGGAGCATTTTGCTTATTGTCGATAAATCGTCGCGAGGTATGTGAACCTTTTCCTATCTCTTCTAGCATGATATGTGTGAACTATGTAGTACGGCAGACGCATACGTGCTAAGTGATTTGGTTGGTTTAAAACATAGGTGTTATAATAGCTTTACGGGAAGTTAGTTATAACGACCTTATGTAGTGAAAATGGTTTATCGATGTTAGAAGTTAAGAGACTTGATCTTAGAAGATAAGAGACTTAACTTATTTGTTTTAATGTGGATGTTGTGTGAAACCTCATTCGTGAGTAATGAGTACTTGGTTTTAAAGGAATAATGTTTTACCGATTTGAAATCGTAACGTGTATCGGCTGCACCACCGCATGCTAATAAAGGAAAATGTATTGAATAATGATGTGTTGTATTAAAACCAAGAGAAACCTCCATCTACATGGTTAAGATGAGACAAAATGATATTACATTTTCTAGATCACATTGCGTAATAAAATCGTTATAACAAAAATAAACTACTCACATATATGACATATGTTACTCAATTGTTCTAAAAAGGAATCAAGTGATTAAGTTTGGGAACTATGAAACCATTTGAAAACGGAAGCTTGAGTAATCAAACTAGGCAACCGGAACTTAGGAAAAGAATGTTGTTACTTGATTTTGAAAAGGAACGTGGGTTGGTCATTCTAATACTACGTATCGTGACTTTTATAAGTAATGGATCTCTTTAAAAGAACTTAACGATGTAGTACTGGGGTTAAAACCCGACCTTGGCATAAAATGAAAGTACTTTGAGTCAGGTGAAACTCGCTTATGCTTGTTGTTGTGAAACTTGCCTACGCTTGTTTGTGAAACTCGCTTATGCTTGTTGTTGTGAAACTTGCCTATGCTTGTCCGTGAAACTTGCCTATGCTTGTGATGATAGCCTTTGTTGCGCAAGGGTGGTATTTCGTTACCGCTGCCTCTCGACAGGCGGTCGACTTGTTGAGAACTTACTCGACGGCGTCGGCTGATGGAGAATTCCACGTATGTTTCCATTTTTGATTATCGCCTTGTTGTTGATGTCACATGGACATGTCTACACCGACGCAACCGGCACGCGCCACGCGTCGGGTCGACCCGATATATTGTTATTGTGGTTACATGGACATGTCTACACCGAGGTAGAATTCGGGGCGTGGCGTACGCGCAGGTTGATCACCCAAAGATATTATTATTGACGTCACGGACGTGTCACACCGAGGTAGAATTCCGGGGCACGCGGCCATGGGCATTGGTATTATTGTTGCATCACGGACACGCCTACACCGGCGCACTCCGGCACGCGCCACGACGCGAACATGATTGATGTTGGGCGTGAGACCCATAGTTATATTTGAGTGATGACTTGAGGCGCGAGTCCTCGGCCGGATATGATCGCTTATGTTGTGGAATCAGAGTTTGGTTATCATACATGTCTCCGCTTTATATAGTCTAGTTTGATTTCATTACATTTTTTTTACAGCCACATACTTGGTACCACAGATCGACCTCTGGCCGCTCACGCCGCAGTAGAGGTACATCTGGCCGCGATCCCCGCCTAGGATCAAGTCAACAGATTGGGAAGCTCCGCTTTCCGAGGCTTATCTTTTGCATGTGTTCCCCGAGTTGTAGGTTCTTGTACATTCGTGGTACGGCGGCCCCGTCGTCATAGTCGCTGTAAATCTTAGGTTCAGTAGCTGCAAGTGTGGTTGTAAAGGATTAAATTGTTCGTGTTTTATGATATATCGAAGGCAACCGCTTTGCTGGCCTTATTATTATATCTCTTGTTCATGACTCATGTTTTATTTTCCGCTGGTTTTCTCGATGTCAGATTACCAGGGTGCCCGGTAAGGCGCACCAACGGCCTTAACGGGTCGTTACAACCACCAAGCCACCCATACCTCGTGCAGATCCGTGGTAGACTCCACGTAAGTGTCGGGCTAGTCCGGAGTTTGTTTTACATGCGACGCAGGCCATTTTGGGAGAAATCGTCCGACTGTGGTAAGATCGCAGATAGCACAGACTACGAGATCGGGCCATGGGTTCTTCACCTTCTACCTAGGCAGATGTTCATACACCAAGCAGCCCCAGAGGTCGCGGAAGTTCCGCTTTAGCGGTCCTTTGAACCGCCTATTTTCAGTATATCCTTAACCTCAGAGACTTGTATGTATTGATGTTATGATAATGTGTTATGTTATGTTCGGATAGCTTTGTGCTAAAAATGTGATTTAGAAACCCGTTAGTGAAAAAGTGGTAAGCCCGGGTAGAAAATGATTAACCTTAGAATATTACAATGAGACCTTAGATGTAAGCGCCGCCTCGAGTACAAGTTTTTGCAAGTGATCCTTGTCTGAGTGCATTTTATGCCTAGAATGTATTGTGTGATAAGTCCTCGGTAGTGTGAAATGGAAGTGGTAGCTTTCATGACCAGAGGTAAGATTGTTCGGATCGGAAACAAGAGTTTGACGTTGTGGGTCGGGTTGGGCTATGTGCGGGCCAACCCGGCTGCTTTCGAGCAGGTCAGCTCGGGTGGTCCCGCCAGTGGTAGGTCACGAGGGTGCTAGGCCCAAGTTTAGATGACCATCGATGAGTTCGTGGATATGTTCGACCGTGGCGGATCGTGAAGGCCGGAATATCCAAGGAAGATTGAGACTAGTAAGATGACCAAGCTCGAGGTTGTGACTCCAAAGTTTTGGCAACATAAGCGGTGACTAAAGTGTAGTACGATACTAGAAGAGTTCAAGTGTTCGGAAAGTGCGGTACAAGTAAGGAAGGAAGAGAACGTGTGTTATTTCACGGCCATACGTGGCGTTGGCAACTTGTTAGAGGAACTTCATCGTTGTCTGCTTGAGAAGGAACATTCGACGAATGTTTCGGGCGAGGGAGAATGTTATACCGTATTTCCAGAGTAAAGGTAGGCGCACGATTTAAATTTGAGCCTTAAGATTTGGCAAGTTCGAAAATTTGGGCACAAGTGCCGAAAGGAGTCGTTTCGACTAAACGCTTTACAAGATTCGCGAAGGGAAAATTCCGCTATGTCATTTATAATTTTTGCGGATTTTTCCGAGAGATAAAATATTTTGACCAATAGAGGCGACACGTGTCACCCTTAGTGGTACAAAGTGGACGGTTTTGGAGGAGTTGTTGGCACGCTTTTGCCATGGAAAATGCCTTAAACATTTGGTCAATGTTTGGCTAGATATTTTGTGTAGTAGATGAGAAAGTGGGGCCCACAAACACTTGTCCAAATCCTTGCCCTACACTTGCCTAACACTTGTCTTCATCTTGGCCATTGGTTGGCCATTGCTTGACCTATAAATACCCCTTAGTTGATGAACTTCTTCATCCAAAAATCATTCTCCAAGTCTCAAAAATCCTCCCCTTAAGTGTAGCATTCGGCCAAGTCCTCCCCTTTGTCAGCCTCAGGCCGAGCCTACCCCCTAGCCTAGTTGTTTTCGTGATAATACCCTTGTTGTGGTATAGAAATACTCTCCTAGTATTGTTATAATGCCCAAATACCTCGCCTAAATACCTTGTAGTATTCCCAAGGTTACCTCTATACAAAAGCCCATAAATACTAGTATACTTTCCTTTAGCCTCTAAACGAAACCCTAAGGAAATCTTCATTGTTAGTCAAGTATTTAGGTAGAAGTTGGTTAGAACTTCTAAGGGTTGTTTGGAGCTGGTCGAGCGCCTTGCAGGAGCTAAACCTTGTCAATCGACATTTAAACTCTGATAATTTTGGGCTTATCGAGGTAAACACTCTTAACCTTCATTGTAATTGGAAATTACATGTTGTTGGAATATATAGTTAAGGTATACTATATATAGAATTGAACATAGTTGTGCAATGTCTTTTGACTTAAGCTCGATAATACTTACAAGAATGTCTCGCGACTTAAGCTCGAACTTTAAAGAAGAGAATCGAATCAGAATTACATAGATCAGACATAAAGATACTTGTATAGCATTATCGTGAAGTAGAGTTGTACACGCCCGTTAGACGTATAAACCCCCGTTGGCTTGGTAGCCGGCCGATGTATGAGGAGAATTACGCCATGAGGCGCACACAATTTTCGTGTAATATTCTACGCCGATCTAAAGATATTAATAGGCGCCAGTGGCCTCTATAGGTTGTAGAACTACGTGTGGAGTGATCCGCTTGGCTTAAAGTGTAGCCGACTTTGAGGTACTTGGAGCGCTTTTGCTATTAGTCGATAATCGCCGCGAGGTATGTGAACCTCTTCTTATTTGTTCTAGCATGATATGTATAACTATGTAGTACTAGACGCATACGTGTTAAATGTATTTGATTGTTTTTAAACATAAAGTGTTATAACGGCTTTATGGGAAGTCGTTATAATAAATTTCATGTAAATGAGAAATGCTTTGTGGTTTTTAAAAGATAACCGATTTGACTTATAACCGACTTGATGTGTGATAATAAAGAACTCAAGTATTCTAAAAGATTAAGAAACCTTTTGAAAGAAGTATACTTGGTTTGAAAACATAAGAGTTATACCACCTTTTGCAGAAGTTAGGTGTAACGCCTTAAGAGAGATAAAAAGAATGGTTTAATGGTTTAGAAGTTAAGAGACTTATTCTTAAAAGATAAGAGACTTGACTTAATATGGATGTTTGTGTGAAACCTCATTCGTGAGTAATGAGTACTTGGTTTTAAAAGGAATAATGTTTTACCGATTTCGAAATCGAATGAGTATCGACAAACCATCGCAATGCTAATAAAGGAAATGTATTGAATAAAGAAGTATTATTAAAACCAAAGAGAAACCTCCATCCGCATAGAAGCTAAGAGGAGACAAAATGATATTACATTTCCTAGATCACGGTCGCTTAAATAAGATTTATGAACAAGAATAACCTATCGCTTATGGCATATGTTACTCAATTGTTTTAAAGGAAATTAAGACATCGAACTATGAAACTTTTCTAAAGTAATGAGACTTGAGTAATTGAAATTAGGCAACCTGGAACTCTAGGGAAAAGAAAGGCATTGTTTTGTCTTAAATTGTTTAAAACATAAAGTGTTATAATGTACTTTATGGGAAGTTAGTTATAACGACTTTATGAGAACAAAAGAAGGGTTTTTATCATTGATTTTAATGTGGTAAATTGACTTTAAAAAGAGAAGTATTTTGGTCCAACAAAGAAGGCATGGCATTGCCTTAATTTTGGTTTTAAAAAGGAAAAGTATGGAAGTTGTATTGGTTTACTTAAAAGATGTAAGTCACTCTATTTTTATACTACGTAACGTGACTTTTATAAAAGGAATAGATCTCTTAAAAGGAATTTAACGCACGTAGTACTTTAGGGTTAAAACCCGACTTTGGCATAAACGAAAGTACCTTGAGTTGTTGTGAGCTTGCTACGCTTGTTGCGTAAGCTTGCCTATGCTTGTTGTTGTGAAACTTGCCTACGCTTGTTGTGATAGCCTTGTTGTGCAAAAATTGTGTTTCTATACTACGCGCTCTCGATGGAGGGTCGGTTGACTTGTTGAGAACTTACTCGACGCGCTACAGCGACGAGAAATTCCACCCGCACGCCTCGCTGATAGTGTTACTTTTGCTAATCGCTTTGGACATACCGACATGCGTAGCGCACGTATGCTTCCATTTTGATTGCCGCTTGTTGTTTCTTTGGACATACCGACACGACGCGTAGCGCACGTATGCTTCATTTGGAATGCCGTCTTATTGTTTCCTTTGACATACTAACACGACGCGTAGCGCACGCATGCTTCCATTTGGAATGTTGTCTTAGTGTTTCCTTCGACATACCGACACGACGCGTAGCGCATCGTATGCTCCTCGATTGTCGTCTTATTGTTATCATATCATGACATGGCGGCGAACTCACGCACGAGTGATGATTTGGAGGCGTGGTTCCTCGACTTGATATGACTATTTATACGTCAGGTATTGTAGTTTGGTTATCATACATGTCTCCCGCTTTATATAGATCGCTATGATTTCATTTACGATTTTACGCCACATACTTGGTACTGCTGATCGACCTCCGGGGCTGCGTCACGCCGCAGTGAGGTACATCGGTTGTCGATCCCCGCTTAGGATCACCTTTCAACAGATTGAAGCTCCGTTCCTGAGGCTTATCTTTGGTATGTTACCCGAGTCCGTAGTCCTTGTACATTCGTGGTATGGGCCCCGCCCTGGCCATAGTTGTTGTATAAATCTTAGAGGTCCAGAACATCGCCAGGCAATGGTTTGTAAAAGGATAATCGTTTCGGGTATTTATGTATATATGATGAAGGCAATCGCTTTGGTCCTGCTTATTTATTTTGTCTCTTAATTCATGTTCATGTTTTTATTTCACTGATTTTCTCGATGTTGTATCACTAGGGTGGGGTAGGCACGACCACGCCCGGTTCGGTCGTGACAAAGAACTCTCGCCACAAGGCCTTCTCAAAGGGAGGGGATGAAACAACTACACAAAGGGAAGGGAGGATTTTAACACTTAAGGAATTTTAGGAACGGATGAAGAAGTCTTCCAAAGTGGGGTATTTATAGTACAAGCCAAGGCCAACCAATGGCCAAGATCTAGCCAAGTGCTATGCAAGTGTAGGCCTAGATCATGCCAAGTGCACCTTATCCATCTACCCACAAAATATCCTACCAACTACTTGACAAAAGCCAAGCAATTGGCCCACTCTATCACACCAATGAGAGGTGCGTGGCGCCTCTGTTGGTCCAAAATGTTTCGCCTCTAAAAATCCGCAAAAATTAAAAATGACATAGCCGAATTTTCCCACGAAAGTCGTGGAAACGCTTCCGAAAAACGACTTAACCGTGTTGTGCACAAAAATAATTCGCCAAGCCTTATTCTCAAGTTCAAATTTTCTACGACGCCCCACGCATACATTGTCACGACGCTCGGCCCGTGGATCGTGTCTTACGGCACCCAAGTAGTCATACATCGAGTAACCAATGGAATGTAAAACAAGACAGAAACAGCTTTATAAAATAGACACGCTTTATGTGAGAAAACGCCGCTTTCTAAGATATATAAATAAACATGGTTCGAGCTACATCCCAAACTGCATAAATACTTACTCATGCACTTCTAAGGAAAATATACAACTATGGCGACAGGGCCCGCCATACCCGATCAGACAAAACTATCTACAACAGGAGATCATACCCAAAAGTAGAGCCTCCTATAAGATGGAGCTCCCGACACCAACGCAAAGATCCTAAGGATGTGGATCTAGCACTGCCGCCTTTACTCATGCAGATTTAACGCAGCCCGGGCGAGGTCAAGACAACAGTACCAAGTATGTGAAACTATAAAGTACTTAAATGAAATCAAAGTATTTAAAACCTTTCACAAATACAATCGCTTCAATTGCACATAGTGCCACATCACAAACAACAACAGAATAGGAAAATCAGAACAGTCTATTCTAGGCCGCGAATGATCGGGCAAGGCCAATCGCCTATAGTATCATTCTCGGTGCCTAGTCCTCGACTTCCGCACCGCATAGGTCACACATGCACCGCATGAGGTATTCTCAGACGGGGCAGCTAACCCCAAGATCCGCCTAGGCTCCCGCACTCGCATAGCCTCAAAAGACCGCATAGTCTCAACAGACCGCATAGGAATCCCGCATCGCTAAACACCCGAATGATCAATCTCGAGCATACCGCTGCCCGCATAGTCTCACAGATCGCATAGCCGATAGACCAAGACTGCCGGGCAAGCCCTGTGATAACAAATGGGTAGGTGATACAATAACAAGACAACTGACTTATCGTTAGCAACGTAAGCACAAAGAAGAATGACCCCTTTACACAAAGATTTCAAGACACTAACACAGTGGCATCATAATATGTCTACTTATCAAACAAATCTTATTACACTTAATGTGAATCAATACAAGGCTTTTATAAACAAACAAGTAAACAGCCTTTTTATCTTTCTTAAGTTGTTATACCTAACTTCCCATAAAGCTAGTATAACTCTTAAGCTTTTGTTTTAAAACCAATATTTATCTTCATTAAAAATGATTCAGTAGTTCTTTGAAATGCATCAGATTCTTATTATTCAGCTTAAGTCAAAAGACATCAGTAGTTATTATTCAAAGCTTAAGTCAAACGACATTGCCGTGAGTTATTATTCGCTTAACACACGACGCCTACCGCACTATATATATGTTAAAATATCATGCTTAGGAAGAATCACATACCTTCTCTGAAAACCTCCCGCCAAGTCAATATGTCGCGCAGAGAATCACCTATAATAGTCACAGACATCTATCAAAGTCTAGACTACTCAAGGTCATTCTAAACAGAGGGTTCACAATTCTACTGATAGTCTGGGCAGCACAACCCTACCCATGAGCTATATAAGTTCATCAGAAACAAATTCCATGTGAGTACAGCTCAATTATTCTTCTTTAAACCCTTCTATCGTGATAACACCAATTCTATTCTCAGAATATCCTTCTAAGTATTTAATACTTATTCTTATACTTCTACAAAGATGTATTCTCTAATACAAAAGAGGGTTAGGATTATTTACCTCGTAATCCCAATAATATCCTAGATAAAAGTCGATCCGAGCAAGGCTTAGCTCCAAAGTCAGACGTCCGATAGCTCTATGAAACCTTAGAAGTTCTTCACAACTTCTACTAAGTACTAAGGATTTGGGCTAGGTATTTTGGGCATTATAACAATACTTAGAAGGCAACTTTTCTACCAAGGAGGGGGGGTAGATTTCGCTAGGCAGTGGTAGGCCCTCGCCAAACTTCACAAGGGAGGGGCGTGGTTTGACGAACAAGGCTCAGAGGAGGAGGATTTTCAAGACTTGAAAGATTTGTGGATGAAGAACTCTTCATCTTAAGGGGTATTTATAGGTCAAGAAGTGGCCAACCAATGGCTAAGATTAAGACAAGTGCAAGTGTAGGTGAAGATTTACTCCACACAAATATCCTACCAACTTCGACTTGTGCACAAGGCACAAAAACGTGCTAAGCTTCTCCAATTCGGCCCCATGGACGATTCAAGTCCACCAATCGGAGGTGCCAAGTGTCGCCTCCCGCTGGTCCAAAATGTTTCGCCTCTAAAAATCCGCAAAAATAGTAATGGCATAGCCGAATTTTCCCTACGAAAGTCGTGGAAACGCTTCGCCTGAAACGATTCTTTTAGCGAGTCAGGTGCAATTTTCGAACTCGCCTAACTTTAAGGCTAACCAGACGACGTCCTCACGCACATACTCCGAAATACGGGTATAACATTCTCCTCCTTAGAAACATTCGCCCGAATGTTCCTTCTCAAGACGCTTATCGATAAAGCTTAAATAGCTTGTGTTGCCACACATGGCCACAAAATAACACTTAGGCATATATGGTAATGGAAATTTACAAGTAGGAAAGTGAATTACCCGGAGGCGTGGGAATAGCGAGATACTTCGCCTCATGTCCTCCTCGCCTTCCCACGCCATCTCCTCCTCGAGCTCGTTCCGCCACGTAACTTTGACGGCCACGCCCCGGTCCGCAGACGCCTAACCCGACGATCGACTATCGCTATGGGAATCTCCTCATACGATAACCCCTGGCCACCGACATCGCCAATCGGGTGTACCTAGATGGATCCCGATACATCTCTCAAAGATAGATACGTGAAAACCGGATGCACCGCTTCCAGTGACGGACGCAGATTCAACTCATAGCAACCTTGCCTACCTCGCGACACCAAACTACCAACGTACTAATGCCGAAGTTTCCTTCTTCCCGAATCTCATCACACCTTCATGGCGACACTTTAGTGTCACGACCGATTCCGGCCCGTGGATCGTGCCTTACCCTGCACCCTAGTGATACAACATCGAGTAATCACGAACATAAAACACATACATGAAACAAATGGCACAAACAAGAACTGAGGAAAACTTGCCTTTTCTGATATATATAAATAACAACTTTTTCAACATGAACGCTTTAACTTTTTACAAACCCCGCCACAACAAGATTTCATGCACTTAAGAATGATACGATAACAATGGCGGATGTGGCCCCGCCATACCCCGAATGTAAACACCTACAACAACAGGACTATACCATCGATAAGCCTCCGAGAAACGGAGCTTTCCCAACGCCGAATCGTGACCCTAAGAGCGAGGATCAATGATCGTGTACCTTTACCGCAGATGAACGCAGCTTCGGAGAGGTCAAGATAACAGTACCAAGTATGTGAAATCAAAATAACATCAGAAATGAAATCATAGTAGTCTATACAAAGCAGAGACATGTATGATAACCAAACTACGCTTCACCATAAATAAGCAAATATGTCAAGTCGTGGACTCACGCCTCAAGTCATCACTCAATTTTAACAACGGGTCTCACGCCACAACATCAATCGTGCCGTGGAATACCTTCCTCACCGCCAGCTTTATGATATACAAGCACCAAGGAATACATGAACACCGTGTCCCACTGTGTCCTAATAAAACAAAGACAGGTAGGCACGAAGGCATAGCCGACTACTAACACCTACGCATCAACAAGGTCATAAATCGTGTCATGATATTCGCTCTGCATCACATGATAAAAGCCGTCACTCGCCGCAGATCAAATGTGCGCGTTTAGCCTCGAACTCTCCGCAGCCTCCGCATAGGCCAACCTCATAGGCCCGCATGAGGTATAACCTCGCATCGAGGGTAGCTACTCCCAAGATCGCCCCGACTCGCACCGCATGGCCACAAAGACCGCATGACCATAAAGGCCGCGACACTAACTCGAACTCCGTAGTTCCGCATGGATCCCCGACCCGCATGAGGTATTCTCAATCACGGTCCTGCATCGCTCGAGTCTACCCCGCGACGGAGGCGCCTTAACCTCCGCACAAGTCAAGGCGAGTGGTACAATACCAACATAACTACCGATAGTCCAACAACTTTAAGCGCAATGGCGGAAAACCCCTTTACACTAACATCACAAGATACTAACACACGATCATCCTAACATTTTACTTATCAAATCAACAAGAAAGTATTACAAGGCTATCACAAACCAATACAATCAAGTTATTCACACAAGGTACTTTCTACTAACAAGTTCGTATCTATTCCCAAAGTACTTCACACATTAAATCTTTAAAAGATCTGCTTTTCACATAAGTCACACAATACCCGTAGTATAAAATAGAGTGATCATTCTTTTAAGAAAACTAAAACTCTTACCTTTGTAAAATCAAGTAACAACATTATTTTCCAAACGCCCAAGTTTGCCTAATTTCAAATGTTCACGCTTCTTATTTTAGAAAGGTTTCAGAGTTCATAGTCTTATTCATTTAAGAATATAATTCTCTTTAAACAAATGAGAAACCTAAGCCTTATATGAGTAGGATATTCTTGTTTATAACAATCTTATTACAAAGACCATGATCTAGGAAATATCATTTTGTCTCATCTTAGCTTCTACGCAGATGGAAGTTTCTACTGGTTTTAATAATACTTAATTATTCAAAACATTTTCCTTTTATTAACGCCGCAGTTGGTTTGTCGATACACATTCGATTTCCAAATCAAGAAACATTCTTAAGCCGTTATACCTAACTTCCCATAAAGCTAGTATAACTCTTAAGTTTTCAAAACCAAGTATTACTTCAAGTTCTCTATTAACACATAACAAGCCGCTTATAGTTCAAATCGCTTACCTTTTAAAACCACAAGTATTTTCTTACCAACATAAAGTCATTTATAACCGACTTCCCATAAAGCCGTTATAACACTTTATGTTTTAAACCAATCAAATACATTTAGCACATGTACGCCTACCGCACTACATAGTTCACACATATCATGCTAGAAGAGATAGGAAGAGGTTCACATACCTCGCGACGCAGTATCGACTAATAGCAAAACGCCCAAGTACTTCCAAACGCCGGCTACTCCTTAAGCCAAGTAGATCGCGCCACACGTAGTACTTCAACCTATAAGGCCACAAGGCGCTTATTAACATTTAGATCTCATCGAGAACATTCTACCGAAAATTCGCAAAGACCTCCCCGCAACAAACAGAAATCTCCTCCTCATCGAGGTCGGCTACCAAGCCAACCAGGGGTTATACGCCTAACCCTAACTGTACAATTCTACTCCACTGCACTACTACACAAGTTCACCGTAATACACCCATGTAATTACAGCTCAAGATTCTTCTTTAAATTCAGCTTAAGTCGCAAGACATCCGTAAGTATTATTCAGCTTAAGTCAAAAGACATTGCCGATAACTACGCTCAGTTCTATATATAGTATACTTCAACTATATATTCTAACAATATGCAATTTCCAATTACAACAGAGGACAAGATAATTACCTCGATAAGCCCATAATTATCCTAGTTAAAGTCGATCCCGGGCAATCGCTTAGCTCCAACTCCGAGCGCCCAACCCGCTCTAAACCACCCTTAGAAGTTCTAACCAACTTCTACACAATACTCCAACTGACTATGGAGATTTTCCTAGTGGTTTCGGTTTTGGATCGACTAAGTATAATAGTATTTCCGGGCATTTTCAGATAGGTATAACCTTAAAATACAACAAGGTATACTACTAAGGTAATTGGGCATTATAACAATACTTTGAGAGTATTTCTACACCACAAAGTGGGTATATTATACGAGAACAACACCACTAGAGGGGTGAAGTCTCGCCACAAGGCCACACAGTGGAGGGGCTCTCGCCTGGGGAGGGACGAGAACAACAACAAGAGAGGAGGATTTTAACACTTAGAGATTTGTGGAAAGGATGAAGAATTCATCAAAGGAGAGGGTATTTATAGGTCAAGTGAAGGCCAACCAATGGCCAAGATTAAACCAAGTGTTAGGCAAGTGTAGGCTAGGATTTACTACACACAAATATCCTACCAACCTCGACTTTAGCCAAGGCACCAAAAACGCAAAGGCTAGCCCAAATCGTCCCCAATGGACGTTTCAAGTCCACCAATGGAGGGTGCCATGTCGCCTCCCGTTGGTCCAAAATGTTTCGCCTCTAAAAATCCGCAAAAATAAAAATGACATAGCCGGAATTTTCCTACGAAAGTCGTGGAAACGCTTTCCGAAAAACGACTCTAATCGTGTCAGGCACAACAATTAATTCGCCAAGCCTAACTTAAAAGTTTCAAATTTTTCACGCACGCCCCACGCATACCGAAATACGGTATAACATTCTCCTCCTTAGAAACATTCGCCCCGAATGTTCCTTCAAGCCTCAAACAAACGCGCCAAGATAGTCTTCACTACTATACTTACGAGAATCAATCCCGCCACACCGCCACGTAAACAATCACGCAACTACTTACATCAAAGTCCACGAGGAAACACCTCTAACCATCACCACAAAACACTTCTCACCGGGTCTAAAATATACTTCCTTCAGACCTTCTCTTTACAAAAGAAATGATCACATCTACGCTTCGCATACATGCTCGCTTCTCTCTTACTCGTCGTAGATACCACTTTGTCACTTTGCTCGAGGCATTAACCTTCTCAGCGACTCCAACAAATGGTACCACTTTTGTCACTTTGTCGCGAGCCTTGCTCCGACGACTAACAAATGGTACCGGCCGCCATGATCCTCGAGGATGTCGTGACACTCGAACTCTTACCACATTCGACATCGCCGCTTCCAAAACTCGGTTACTATCCCCAACGTGGTCATCATTAATCGAATACTCGATGGATCTCCTGCATTTCCAACATAACAATACGAAAGACCGGACGCATCGCTTCCTAAGTCTGGACAAGAAAAGCTAACATATAGGCAACCCGCCTATTCTTCACATGAACTCAAAAGGGCCCAAAATAACTCGCTAAGTTCCTCTATTTCCAAAACTCGCCACACCCTAACCGGTGGTATCTTCAAGAAGACCGACCACAACCTCAACTCTAAGCCGCCGCCGATTATCCGCACGATTTCTCCGAGCCGCCGTAACCTCTTCTCGACAAGCTTCACCCTATCCCTAGTCCGCCGGAACTAGCCCGAACTAACGATCAACTCGCCAACGCCGAACCAATCGACCGCAAGAACTTACACTTCCGCCTACAAGGCTTCAAAAGCGACATCCGACATCGAAATGGTAGCTTAAACGCCTCTCTACAGGAGACAACAATCCCTACAACTACCCTCAAATCCACACACCGCCCGGTGGCGAACGCGATTCGAGACTCACCAGTTCTTAACACATGTTTGGTAAAACTTTTAGAAAATGAAAATAGCCACCACCGGGCTTCACTGTCATTCTAAGGTGGAGGTAGGCACCTGCAGCCTTACAACCTTTCGTATAACTCAACACACCGAGTAAACGGTCCCGACCAAGAACACGATGGGCTGCCCCATCGCCCGACCACCGTCAACGCATCCACGAACTCAGACGCTGGTTAACAAAACTTGGGCCTAACACCTCGTAACCCTAACACAAGCGGACCACCACAACCGACCCATCACCAAACATGCCGCTGGTTGACTCCACAACGTGGCCTCAACCCGACCCGCAAGAACGCCGCATAATACTTGCTCCCGATCCTAACAATCCCACTAATCAAGTTACGAAACCTAGCGGCCTTCTTAGCTCAACTACCCCTCTCATTCCACACTACTAGGACCTATCCCAAACATAGCTCACGGCACTATGCACTTCCGATAAGGATCAAACATAACACCACACCTTTCTCGAGACGGCCTCACCTCTAAGGTTTCACGATAAAGCTCTAAGGCTCACACTTTCTCTATCCCCAAATCTTACTCCTGCTAACTAACCAAGATTTCTAATCACAACCGACACATCGCTATCGTAACATAGCACTTAAGGTATACTCACCTTATACAAAACTCCAGAGGTTAAAGATATATCTATAACTACTGCTTTCACACCCTTTAGCCGTTTAATCAAACTCGCCTGCAGGCTTATACCGAGGAGATGACAAACTACCCACCAACTCAAGGCTAAGTTCTCTACAAGGACACCTTTCGACACTGCACTGACGGTCATAGATACAACAAGTACCAACTAAAAGACGACATTCCCGATGACGCTCACCACATCGGAACCTAAGCCCCGAGTTCTCGACCAACTCGCACACCCCGAACGCCCCGAACCCCGCGGAGACCACTGCACCGCGGATGTGCATAATCTAATCACGCGAGGTGACTCGCCGAAGTTACCAAAGGACCTTGCCGCTCGCCCTCTTCGTTGTCCTTCGTTAACCCGCCGATCTCTACGCTTTGGCTCGCCGCGCATAAGCCCGCATACGTGTCACGCCAAGCCTAATCAAGAATTACTCTTGCACAACCTTCTCTTAGGTAGTCATCAAGACTCGCGATACATCGGTATGCTCTCCGTAGCCAAATCCATACTAGTAATGTGGTTGCCTCTTTGCAATCTATATTCACCGCTCTGGCCGTGGAATCAAGGTTCAAATATCATGGCCGCAGTAGAACCGCCGCCGCCGTGCTTAACTCGCTGGGCTAGTGACATCGCAGAAATCCTCGAACGAAGCACTACCCTAGGTAATGATTGGGCTCGTGCCCTCGCAACCCTCCGAACTCTACTCGCAGCCTCCTGGCCGCTTGCCTCCCGGGCCCGGTTGCTCACGCGAGGCATAACGATAAGTGGAAAGAATCTCGCCGAGGGTCCAACTTACAACACCTCTAAGGCACGATCTCAGAGTGAGAAGAATATAAACAAATCCTAAATATACTATAGCCTCCTCGATTATCGTGGTGCACAACACACCGATAATCAAGACTTCATCGATACGGTCAGAGACACTTTCCGAGGATTAATCGCTCGATATAACTTTTGTCACGACCCGATTCCGGCCCGTGGATCGTGCCTTACCGGGCACCCTAGTGATACAACATCGAGTAATCACGAACATAAAACACATACATGAAACAAATGGCACAAACAAGAATTGAGGAAAACTTGCCTTTTCGATATATATAAATAACAACTTTTTCAACATGAACAGCTTAATCTTTTTACAAACCCCGCCCACAACAAGATTACATGCACTTAAGAATGATACGATAACAATGGCGGACAGGCCCCGCCATACCCCGAATGTAAACACCTACAACAACAAGGGACTATACCATCGATAAGCCTCCGAGAAACGGAGCTTTCCCAAACGCCGAATCGTGACCCTAAGAGCGAGGATCAACGATCGTGTACCTTTACTCGCAGATGAACGCAGCTTCGAGTGAGGTCGCATAACAGTACCAAGTATGTGAAATCAAAATAACATCAGTAAATGAAATCATAGTAGTCTATACAAAGCAGAGACATGTATGATAACCAAACTACAAGCTCACCATAAATAAGCAAATATGTCAAGTCGTGACTCACGCCTCAAGTCATCACTCAATTTTAACAACGGGTCTCACGCCCACAACATCAATCGTGCCCGTGGAATACCTTCCTCACCGCCAGCTTTATGATATACAAGCACCAAGGAATACACATGAACACCGTGTCCCACTCGTGTCCTAATAAAACAAGACAGTAAGTACAAAGGCATAGCCGACTACTAACACCCACGCACTCAACAAGGTCATAAATCGTGTCATGATATCCGCTTGCACCGCCACATGATAAAAGCCGTCACCGCTCGCAGATCAAATGCGGCGCGTTTAGCCTCGAACTTCTCCGCAGCTCCGCATAGGCCAACCTCATAGGCCCGCATGAGGTATAACCCCGCATCGAGGGTAGCTACTCCCGCATCGCCCCGACTCGCACCGCATGGCCACAAAGACCGCATGACCATAAAGGCCGCGACACTAACCCGAACTCGTAGTTCCGCATGGATCCTCGACCCGCATGAGGTATTCTCGAATCACGGTCCTGCATCGCTCGAGTCTACCCCGCAGACGGAGGCGCCAACCTCCGCACAAGTCAAGGCGAGTGGTACAATACCAACATAACTACCGATAGTCCAACAACTTTAAGCGCAATGGGCGGAAAACCCTTTACACTAACATCACAAGATACTAACACACGTAGCATCCTAACATGTTTACTTATCAAATCAACAAGAAAGTATTACAAGGCTATCACAAACCAATACAATCAAGTTATTCACACAAGGTACTTTCTACTAACAAGTTCGATTATCTATTCCCAAAGTACTTCACACATTAAATCTTTAAAAGATCTGCTTTCTTCACATAAGTCACACAATACCCGTAGTATAAAATAGAGTGACTGCCCTTTTAAGAAAACCAAAACTCTTACCTTTGTAAAATCAAGTAACAACATTATTTTCCAAACGCCCAAGTTTGCCTAATTTCAAATGTTCACGCTTTCTTATTTTAGAAAGGTTTCGTAGTTCATAGTCTTATTCATTTAAGAATATAATTCTCTTTAAACAATGAGAAACCTAAGCCTTATATGTGAGTAGGATATTCTTCTAAATAACAATCTTATTACAGCAGAAATGATCTAGGAAATATCATTTTGTCTAATCTAATCTTCTATGCAGATGGAAGTTTCTACTAGTTTAAATAATACTAAATTATTCAAAACATTTTCCTTTTATTAACGCCGCAGTTGGTTTATCGATACACATTCGATTTCCAAATCAAGAAACATTCTTAAGCAGTTATACCTAACTTCACATAAAGCTAGTATAACTCTTTTGTTTTCAAAAACGATGTATTTCTTCTAGTTCTCTATTACCACATAACAAGCCGCTTATAGTTCAAATCGCTTACCTTTTAAAACCACAAGTATTTTCTTACCAACATAAAGTCGTTTATAACCGACTTCCCATAAAGCCGTTATAACACTTTATGTTTTAAACCAATCAAATACATTTAGCACATGACGCCTACCGCACTACATAGTTCACACATATCATGCTAGAAGAGATAGGAAGAGGTTCACATACCTCGCGACGAGTATCGACTAATAGCAAAACGCCCAAGTACTTCCAAACGCTTGGCTACTCCTTAAGCCAAGTAGATCGCGCCACACGTAGTACTTCAACCTATAAGGCCACAAGGCGCTTTATTAACATTTAGATCTCATCGTAGAACATTCTACCGAAAATTCGCAAAGACCTCCCCGCAACAAACAGAAATCTCCTCTCTATCGAGGTCGCCTACCAAGCCAACCAGGGGGTTATACGCCTAACCCTAACGTACAATTCTACCCACGGCACTACTACACAAGTCCACCGTAATACACCCCTATGTAATTACGATCAAGATTCTTCTTTAAATTCAGCTTAAGTCGCAAGACATCGCTGTAAGTATTATTCGAGCTTAAGTCAAAAGACATTGCCGATAACTACGCTCGATTCTATATATAGTATACTTCAACTATATATTCTAACAATATGCAATTTCCAATTACAACAGAGGACAAGATAATTACCTCGATAAGCCCATAATTATCCTAGTTAAAGTCGATCCCGGGCAATCGCTTAGCTCCAACTCCGAGCGCCCAACCCGCCTAAACCACCCTTAGAAGTTCTAACCAACTTCTACACAATACTCCAACGGACTATGGAGATTTTCCTGTGGTTTCGGTTTTGTGACCGACTAAGTATAATAGTATTTCGGCATTTTCAGATAGGTATAACCTTAGAATACAACAAGGTATACTACTAAGGTAATTTGGGCATTATAACAATACTTTTGAGAGTATTTCTACACCACAAAGGGGGTATATTATACGAGAACAACACCACTAGAGGGGTGAAGTCTCGCCACAAGGCCACAAGTGGGAGGGCTCTCGCCAAGCGGGGAGGGACGAGAACAACAACAAGAGAGGAGGATTTTAACACTTAGAGATTTGTGGAAAGGATGAAGAATTCATCAGGAGAGGGTATTTATAGGTCAAGTGAAGGCCAACCAATGGCCAAGATTAAACCAAGTGTTAGGCAAGTGTAGGCTAGGATTTACTACACACAAATATCCTACCAACCCTCGACTTTAGCCAAGGCACCAAAACGTGCAAAGGCTAGCCCAAATCGTCCCCCAATGGACGCTCAAGTCCACCAATGGAGGGTGCCAAGTGTGCCGCCCTCCCGTGGTCCAAAATGTTCGTCTCTGGAAAAAATCCCAAAAAATAAAATGACATAGCCGGAATTTTCCTACGAAAGCGTGGAAACGCTTTCGTCAAAAACGACTTAATCGGGTTGTGCACAACAATTAATTCAAGCCTAACTTAAAAGTTTCAAATTTTTCTACGTACGTCCTTACGTACATACTCTGGAAATACGGGGTATAACATTTAGGAAAACCCAATCATGAACCTCGAACTCAAGATGCCGACGACGATGATCTGCATACGACTTCTGTCGACTCTGAGTTGTCAATAGCCGCTCTCGGATAAGCTTTACCTTATCCACCGCTCACGCACCAAATCTGGTCCCACTAGCCGCACTCGCCCACATCGAACCAACCTATAGGCGACCGCACTTCCTCACATACAAGGCCTCATAAGGCGCCATCTGAATACTGGAGTGGTAGCTATTATTATACGCAAACTCAACTAGAGGCAAATGATCCTCCCAACTACCACTGAAGTCAATAACACAGGCTCGCAAAGATATCCTCAAGAGTGCGGATAGTGCGCTCGCCCGTCCGTGCGTGGATGAAATGCAAGACTGTGCTCACTCGCCCCTAAACCCTCTCGGAAGGACTCTCCGTAAGTTAGCCAGAACCGGGCTCTGCATGCGATATGATCGAAATAGGGACTCCATGCGATCGGCGATTTCTGATGTAAAGTCCGCATAATCTCACCAAAAGTCGTCCGGACGGAAGAAAGTGGGCTAATTCGTCACCGTCGACGATAACCCATATAGAATCATGTCTCTCCGAAAGCGAGGTAATCCCGTGATGAAGTCCATGTTGATTACCTCCCACTTCCGTGCTCGGATCTCAATCGCTCAGTAATAAACCACCGTGCCTCCGTGCTCTACCTTCACCGCCGACAACACGCACCGAGCTACGAACTCGCAACGCCCCTCTTCAAGCCATCCCACCAATACACGATCTGCGTCGTGGTACATCTTGGTCGACCGGATGGATAGAGTAACGCCGCCGTGTGCTTCCCAAGAACTCGCCGCCAAGTCTCAAACATCCGGGACACACAACTCCGCTCAAACCTTAGCACCCCATCGTGCTACCTCAGCGACCCTTGCCCTCACGAAGAGTCAGATCACGATATCGAATCAAAGCCGATCCTCGAATCGGTTTCTTCACCTCCTCGATGGAAGACTTAAGAACCTCACGAACTCTAACCCCACTGCTATCAGAATCAATCAAACGGACACGAAGGCTCGCTAACTGGTGCAAATCACGAACCATGTCCCTTCTCTCTAGCTGCACATCTGATAGGCTCCCCATCGACCTACGACTAAGAGCATCTGCCACAACATTGGCCTTGGGTGGTACAGATATCAACATCGTAATCCTTAAGCAACTCTAACCACCGCCTCTCGCCGTAAGTTCGCTCCTCCGTCGAAGATATACCGAGGCTCTTGTAGTGCGTATAAATATCCACGTGAACCCCATACAAATAGTGCCTCCAGATCTTCAAAGCGTGAATCATACCGCCAACTCTAAATCATGGGTAGTTCTCTCGTGTTTCTTCACCGTCGGGATGATATGCTATAACCCCGCCATGCCGCATCAACACACATCCCAACCCGATGCTCGACGATCACAATACACGACATAACCATCCGACCTGCGGAAGAGTAAGAGCGAGGCGTCCGCCTCTTTTCAAAGAATCGAAATCCCGCTCACAAGCATCACCATCGAAACTTGGCTGCCTTCCGAGTCATCCTAGTCAATGGTGCGAGATAGAAGCAAACTTCTACGAACCGCCGATAATAACTCGCAAGGCCCGTAAAATCGCGAACCTCAGCCGAGTAGTAGGTCTAGGCCAAGTCCTCGATCGCCGATCTTGGCGTATCCACTCGAATGCCATCAGCCCGACAATATGCCCAAGAAAAGCCACCGGCTAACCAAAACTCACATTTGGAAAACTTGGCGTATAATCGCTGGGTCCCGAGAAACGACAAGATCGCCTCAAATGCTCCGCATGCTCTCGCTCGAGCGAATAAACCAAGATATCATCAATGAACACTATCACAAACGTGTCCAAAATGGTTTGAACACTCGCTCATCAAATCCATGAATACCACGGAGCATTGGTCAACCCAAAAGACATGACCGAACTCATAATGCCTGCACGTCCGAATGCGATCCTAGGACATCCACCTCTCTCGACACGAACTCGATGATAGCCCGATCGCAGATCAATCTTGAGAAACATCTCGCGCCGCAATCGGTCGAACAAATCATCAATCTCGAAGGGGGTATTCGTTCTTAATGGTCACCTTGTTCACCGCTCAGAAGTCAACACATTACGCGCAGCGTCCCGCCCTTCTTCTTCACGAACAATACCGCGCCTGCGAGAAACACTAGGTCCGATAAAACCCTTCTCCAAAGAAATCTCTCACCGGTCCTTCACTCTCTCAACTCGGGCAGTGTCATTCTCAGATGGCGGAATGGAAATAGGCCGAGTGTCCGCAACACATCTATACAAAACTCGATCTCCTCTCGGGAGGATACCCGGAGGTCGCCTCGAAACACGTCTGGGAATTCTCGACCATCGAACGATCAAAATCTGCACCGCAGCCTTAAGATCAAACACCGAACGAGATGGTAGATATACCTTCGCACCATCTTCCTAGCCTTGAGGTAGGAAATAAACCTACCTCCGGCGATACCGCGTTCTCCCACTCAACAACCGGCCTCAGAAATCGAACTGCATTACTCTCTCGCGGTCTACATTGGCGTAGCAAGAAGCTAGCCAATCCATCCCCATGATCACGTCGTCAATCATCTCCAACTCTATCAAGTCGCCAGTGGTCCGACGATCAGAATGGTCACAGGACAAGCTCTATATACCCGCCGAGCTACCACCGAATCACCCATCGCGTAGCTACCTCGAAGTGGTCCATGGACTCGTGCTCTATCCCTATCCTACTAGCAACAAGGGAGATATATAGGACAGAGTAGAACCGGATCTATCAAAGCATACACATCAAACCTGGAACCGAGGCGTACATGGCGACGACATCAGTGAGGCCTCCGATCTGTCGCTTACCGACAAAGCATAAATGCGCTCGAGGACCGCTAGAATCGGGACCGCGCCACGACCTGCGCGCGACCGCTGGTCCATGAGTACCTTGCCTCCGGCGAGTAATCGTCGAGGATGAAGAAGCGCAATGCACTCGTAGATCGGGCCCTACTACCAGGCGCCGCCACGACAAACTTCGCGAAATGACCTGCTGCCACAAGTATAGCGAGCTCGAGTACGACTCGAATGGTATCTACCACAACGGCACATCGAAAGACCTCAACGGTTAGCACCTCGCTACTCGAAATCAAGTCCCGGGCCCCGACACGCCCGATCGCTCTGGTTGTACCGAAATGAGGTAGAGCTCTGCCTGGCCGTGGTGCACCGACTTCACGATGCCGCCACCCCGAACCACCAAAAGAACCGCCGCTCGCCTTCTTCTGCTGCTGATATCGCTTACCCGCGGCTCTACGCCTCGCATCCTAGTGCATGAGCTCGCATACGGGTTATGTACATGCTCGGTGAAGGACACACCCGCACAAGACTCGGCCATGTAATCATCTAGCCTGATGACATAGCGATGCACCGGTCCTCCATATCTCGCTACGGCAGCAGGACATATCGAGCCAAAGAATCAAACTCGACATTGTACTCCTCACGCAAGGCCCTCCTCGTCTCAAAGAACAAGAATCTATCACCGTGCCTCTCATCCGCGGAGGCAAGAAGTGTGAGAAAAGCCTCAAAACTCATCCCATACCATCGAGTGCATGCTCTCCCGAAAGCTCCCATGATCAAACCAATCGATCGCGTATCACGCACCGATGCGAACCGAATGTCACAGACTCGGTCAAGCCTTGATCACCCGCATGATCTCTGCGCGGTGACGGATGAACTCCTGCGGATCATCCTCCGCCTCGACGTAAAACTCGCGGGCTACAACTCAAGAAATCTCGTAGCCTCAAACTATTCGCCTGGTGTACCACGGGTGCGATCGAGCCGAGCTGAACCGCCGCATTCACCGCCCTCGTATCGCCACAACTCTAGCCAATAGCCGGGCCATCTCCTTGCTCCTAACTCTCCGCCCAGCCGTGGGATGCGAGGTGTGGCACTGGTCTCGCTGGGCCGGCGGCGTCATAGAACTCGCCGCCTCTCGTATAGACCGGGCACGAGCCCTCGTGACTCGGGTGTCTCGCTAGCGACTCGGCCGCCTTGCCCTTCGGGCCCGGTTGCCTTACGTGAGGCATAATCATTACAGAAAGGAATACGTTAGAGGGTCCAACCTATAACACTTCTAAAGCACGATCTCGAATGAGAAGAATGGAAACCAATCCTAAATATCCTATAGCCTCACGATTATTGGTGTGCACAACACACCGATAATCAAGACTTCTACTGATACGATTCAGACACTTTCCGAGGATTAACTGCTCTGATACCACTTTTGTCACGACCCGTTCCGGGGCCCGTGACTGGTGCCTTACCGGGGCACCCAAGTAGTCATACATCAGAGTAACCAGCGGAATGTAAAACAAGACAGGAAACAGTTTATAAAATAGGACACAGTTTATGTGAAAGCGCCGCTTTCGGCATATATAAATAAACATGGTTCAGATTACATCCCAAACTGCATAACATGACTACAGCACTCTAAGGAAAATATACAACTATGGCGGGACAGGCCCGCCATACCTCGATCAGATAAAAAACTATCTACAACAGGGAGATCATACCCAAAAGTAGAGCCTCCGGAGAAGATGGAGCTCCTGACACCAACGCAAAAGATCCTAAGGATGCGGATCTAGCACCTGCTTGCCTTTACCTGCGGCATGAACGCAGCCCCCCGAAGGAGGTCAGTACAACAGGTACCAAGTATGTGAAACTATAAAGTACTTAAATGAAATCAAAGTATTTAAAACCTTTTCACAAATACAATCAGTTCAATTGCACATAGTGCCACATCACAAACAACAACGAATAGGAAAAGCAGAGCAGTCTATTCTAGGCCGCGAATGATCGGGCAAGGCCAATCGCCCATAGTATCATTCTGCGTGCCTAGTCCTCGACTTCCGCAGCTCGCATAGGTCACACACTGCACCCGCATGAGGTATTCTCGACGGGGCAGCCAACCCCGGATCCGCCTAGGCTCCCGCAGCCGCATAGCCTCAAAAGACCGCGATAGTCTCAGCGGACCGCATGGAATCCCCGCGTCGGGCTAAACACCCGAATGATCAATCTGGAGCATACCGCTGCTCGCATAGTCTCACAGACCGCATAGCCGTATAGACCAAGATCGCGGGCAAGCCCTGTATAACGATCGGGGTAGGTGATACAATAACAAGACAACTGACTTACCGGTTAGCAACGTAAGCACAAAGAAGAATGACCCTTACACAAAGATTTCAAGACACTAACACGGTGGCATCATAATATGTCTACTTATCAAACAAATCTTATTACACTTAATGAAATCAATACAAGGCTTTTATAAACAAACAAGTAAACAGTTCCTTTTTATCTTTCTTAAGTTGTTATACCTAACTTCCCATAAAGCTAGTATAACTCTTAAGCTTTTGTTTTAAAAACCAAATATTTATCTTCTGTTAAAAATGATTCAGTAGTTCTTTTGAAATGCATCAGGATTCTTATTATTCAGGCTTAAGTCAAAAGACATTGCCGTAGTTATTATTCAGGCTTAAGTCAAACGACATTGCCGTAGTTATTATTCAGTTAACACATGTACGTCTACCGTACTATATATATGTTAAAATATCATGCTTAGGAAGAATCACATACCTTCTCGGCGAAAACCTCCTGCCAAGTTGAATATGTCGCGCGTAGAGAATCAGCCTATAATAGTCACAGACATCTATCAAAGTCTAGACTACTCTGAAGGTCATTCTAAACAGAGGGTTCACAATTCTACGGATAGTCGGCCAAAGACAACCCTACCGTGAGCTATATAAGTTCATCAGAAACAAATTCTATGTGAGTACAGTTCAATTATTCTTCTTTAAACCCTTCTACTCGTGATAACATCAATTCTATTCTCAGTAATATCCTTCTAAGTATTTAATACTTATTCTTATACTTCTACAGATGTATTCTCTAATACAAAAGAGGGTTAGGATTATTTACCTCGGTAAGCCCAATAATATCCTAGATAAAAGTCGATCCGAGCAAGGCTTAGCTCCAAAGTTAGACGCTCCGATAGCTCGAGGAAACCTTAGAAGTTCTTCACAACTTCTACTAAGTACTAAGGGATTTGGGCTAGGTATTTTGGGCATTATAACAATACTTAGAAGGCAACTTTTATACCAAGGGAGGGGTAGATTTCGGCCAGCAGTGGGGTAGCCTCGGCCAAACTTCACAAGTGGGAGGAGTGTTTGGACGAACAAGGCTCAAGGAGAGGAGGGGATTTTCAAGACTTGGAAAGATTTGTGGATGAAGAACTCTTCATCTTAAGGGGGGTATTTATAGGTCAAGAAGTGGCCAACCAATGGCCAAGATTAAGACAAGTGCAAGGCAAGTGTAGGGTGAAGATTTACTCCACACAAATATCCTACCAACTCCTTGACTTGTGCACAAGGCACAAAAAACGGGCCAAGCTTCTCCAATTGGCCCTATGGACGATCTGTCCACCAATTGGAGGGTGCCAAGTGTCGCCCTCCCGTTGGTCCAAAATGTTTCGTCTCTCGGAAAAATCCGCAAAAATTAGTAATGGCATAGCCGGAATTTTCCCTACGAAAGCTGTGGAAACGTTTCGTCGGAAAACGATTCTTTTAGCGAGTTGTGTGCAATTTTCGAACTTGGCCTAACTTTAAGGCTAAACTTTGACGTCGCCTCACGTACATACTCCGAAATACTAGTATAACATACATACTGAAATACGGTATAACAAACTCGCCTGTTGGGCGCATAGTGGGAAGGTGATGAACTAGCCACCGATCCCGGCGTGAGTCTCCACATCCGCATCACCCTTGGCCTGACAATTCCTCGCAAATGGCCTGGCCGCAAGCATAACAAGTCGCCAAGTAGTACGACACTTCGAATGATACCTACCACAGCGGATACAACGAGGTGGTGGCCTCTCTGCTAACACCCCTTCCTCTCCGCACCACCGAATCCGCAATCGATCCGTAGGTGAGTCCTCCTTCTACACATTTTTCGTCACGGCTCACGACGGCCGCAAGTAAAACAAGCACCAAGAAAGACGACATTCCCGACGACGCCGCTACACCGTGAACACCGAGGAAAATCGAACCTCGCTGGATAGAACCTACGATAGTTGCAACCGAAGCCCCGAGTTCTGACCAACTCTGGCATACCCCGAACGTCCTGAACCCTGTAGAGGAACACTCTGTACTGGCGGAGGCGCATATCTAATCTGCTGCTGAGGCGGTTCGCCTCGAACGTTAAAAGGACTCGCTGACCGCCTCTTCACGCCGCTTGATTAACTCGCCGATCTCTACGTTTCTCAACTTGTTGCACATAAGCCTGAACGCAGGCCATGCTCATTCCTGACTGAAGAGCTACTTCTTCACAACCCTCTCTTAGATAGTCATCAAGACCCGTGATAAATCGGTACATAATATGTTCTCTGGTTGCTATATCCATAGCGTAATGCAGTCGTCTCTTTGCAATCCATACTCCCTGTTCCCTGTCGTGGAACTGAAGGCTCATACATCATGGCCGCAGTAGGAACTGCTGCTGCTGTGTTAAACTTCGCTGGGGCTGGTGACGTCGCAGAACTCCCCGAATGAAGCACTCCCTCCGGTGATGATTGGGCCTGTGCCCTCGTAACCCTCTGTACTCTACTCGCAGCTCCTCGCCGCCTTGCCCTTCAGGCGGGTTGCCTGCGGCGAGGCATAAGCGTAAAGGAAAGGAATACGTTAGAGGGGTCCAACTTATAACACAGCTCTAAGGCACGATCTCAGAGTGAGAAGAATGGAAACCAATCCTAAATATCCTATAGCCTCCTGATTATTGGTATGGTGCACAACATACCGATAATCAAGACTTACTAGAATGCGGTCAGCACTTTTCCGAGGATTAACTACTCGATACCACTTTTGTCACGACCAACCCGCCCGTGGATCGTGTCTTACCGGGCACCCTAGTGATACAACATCGAGTAATCACGAACATACAACAAGACATGATATAATATGAAATGTGAAAGCTTATTCGAGAAAACTTGCCTTTCGGCATATATATAAATACCCAAAATGAGCAGCTACATCCCAACTTTACAACAGACTACGGACCTCTAAGATTTTATAACAACAATGGCGATGGGGCCCCGCCATACCCTGAATGCAAATACCTACAACGACGGGGACCATACCAAAATGCTAAGCCTCCGAGAAATGGAGCTTTCCCGAATCCAAACGGTGATCCTAAGAACGGATCAACGGTGGAGTACCTCTACCGCAGCGTAACGCAGCCCAAGGAGGTCAGTACAACAGGTACCAAGTATGTGAAACTGTAAAGTACTTTAAATGAAATCAAAGTATTTAAAACCATTTGCAAATACAATTAGTTCAATTTGCACATAGTGCCATATCACAAACAAGAGCAATAATAGGTAAACTGTAACAGGTCTTTCCTAGGCCGCGAATGATCGAAGCAAGGCCAATCTCCCATAGTATCATTATGCATGCCTAACCCTGGACTCCCGCAGTCCGCATAGGTCACACACAGACCCGCATGAGGTATTCCTCGCATCGGGGGTAGCTAACCCCGGTACCCTCCTGGACTCCCGCAGTCCGCATAGTCTCAATAGACCGCATAGTCACACAGACCACATAGGGCATCCCCCGCATCGGGATAAAACACCCGGAATGATCAACCCTGGAACTCCCGCAGCTCCGCATAGTCACGCAGACCGCATAGGCCGTATAGACCCGCATTAAGGGTGGCAAGCCCTCGGTATAACAAGTCAAGGGGGTATGTGATATAATAACATAACAGCTTATCGTTAAACAACATAAGCACAACAAGGGAAACCCCTTTACACAAACATCACCAGATACTAACACACGTAGCATCCTAACATGTTTACTTATCAAATCAACAAGAAAGTATTACAAGGCTATCACAAACCAACACAATCAAGTTATTCACACAAGGTACTTTCTACTTTATGTTAACAATTTCGGGTTTTTATCCCCAAAGTACTTCATACATTAACTCTTTTAAAAGGTCCGTTTCTTTCAAAAAGTCACACAATACCCGTAGTATAAAAATAGAGTGACTATCCTTTTAAGTAAACCAAAACACTTCCCTTAGTAAATCAAGTAACAACATTATTTTCCAAACGTTCAAGTTTGCCTAATTTCAAATGCTTTCTCATTTTCGAAAGGTTTCATAGTTTTAATCACTTAATGATATAATTCTCCTTTAAAACAATTTGAGATACATATGCCTTATATGTGAGTAGGTTATTCTTGTTCATAATCAATCTTATTTAAGCAACCATGATCTAGAAATATCATTTTGTCTCATCTTAGCTTATGCGGATGGAGGTTTCTACCGGTTTTAATAATACTTTATTAGTCAATACATTTCCTTTATTAGCGCATTGTGGTTTGTTCGATACTTATTCTCATTTCCGAAATCAGTAAAACATTATTCCTTTTACAAACCAAGTACTCATTACTCACGAATGAGGTTTCACACAAAAACTCATATTAGTTACTTAAGTCAAGTCTCTTATCTTTTAAGATCAAGTCTCTTAACTTCTAAAATTAATAAACCATTCTTTTTATCTCTCTTAAGTCGTTATACCTAACTTCCCATAAAGCTAGTATAACTCTTAAGCTTTTAAAACCAAGTATTACTCTTCTTTCAAAACGGTTTCTTAATTCTTTTGAAATACTTCAAGATTCTTATTATTCAGGCTTAAGTCAAAAGACATTGTCGTACAACTACGTTCAGTTAGCACACGTACGTCTACCGTACTATATATATATTCTTTTAAAATATCATGCTCAAGAGGATAGGAAGGATCACATACCTCGCGACGATTATCGACTATTAGCAAAACGCTCCACGGCTATAACCCGGCTAGCCTTGACCACCTTCCAAGTAGTACATGCTACTCGCAGAACATTCAACCTATAAAGGTTATACAAGTCTATCAATGCCTAGACTACTCTTGTAGAATATTCTTCTGATGTGATTCCAGTTCAAGTCTATTCTGTAATATCCTTCTATTACAGTTCAATTCTCTTCTATGAATATTTCATTCATTTCTATACAACTACAGTATGTAATTTCCAATTACAATAGAAGGATAGGATTATTTACCTCGGTAAGCCCAAAATTATCCAAGTTTAATGTCGATCCTGAGCAACGTTTAGCTCCTACTCCGGGTGCTCCAACCCGCTCCAAATAACCCTTAGAAGTTCTACGAAACTTCTTCCTAATACTTCAACCAACTGTGAACATTTTCCTGTGGTTTCGTTTAGTAGTGAAGGAAGTATAATAGTATTTCTGGGCTTTTAGTATAAGTGTAACCTTGGAATACTACTAGGTATTAGGGCCAAGGTATTTGGGAATAGTAACAATACTTGGAGAGTATTTTTCTACCAAGGGGGGGGGGGGTGCTCTCGGCTAGAGCTCTCAAGAGAGAGGGGAAGGGATTTCAAGACTTAGAAAACATTTTGTGGATGAAGAAGTTCATCAACTAAGGGGGTATTTATAGGCCAACCAATGGCCAAGATCAAGACAAGTGGGGTGCAAGTGTAGGGTGAGGATTTATCCATGTGTCCTTATCCATCTACTACACAAAATATCCTACGTAACCCTTGACCAAAAGAAAGCACAAAAAACGTGCAAGGAATGCCCTCCCAATGCCGTCCACTTGAGGGGCAAGTGTCACCCTCTCGTTGGTCCAAAATATTTCATCTCTCGAAAAAATCCGCAAAAATAATAAATGACATAGCCGTATTTTTCCCTTCGCAAAGTTTGGAAAACGTTTCGTCGGAAAACGATTATTTTCGTGTGTTGTGCACAAAATTTTCGGCCATTGCCTACTTTAAGGCTCAAACTTTTCTACGTACGTCCTCACGTACATACTCTGGAAATACGGGGTATAACACGCTAAAACTGGGAACTTATACCGCGAACTCTGTCGTGGCCTGCCGGTGTATGAGCATCCTGCCTAGCTATGGAAGGTGAAGAACCCGCAACTGATCTCGTAGCCTGTGCTATCCTACCAATGCTACCCCTGGTCGGACAGTCTCTCGCCAAATGGCCCTGTTGGCCGCAAGCATAACAATCTCCCAAATTAGTACGACATTCTCCCTTATGAAGTTTTCCACAACGGCCACACTGAGACAAGGGTGACCTTATCTGGCGAGCATTCCTACTCCCCTGAAAATCTAAAACACAGGAGCCACGACTGCCTCGAATATCCCAAACGCCCCAAGATCGCGGAGGACCACTGCATCTTGGCGGAGGTACATAACTAGCTCGCTGGCGGCGGTCCGCCTCGAAAGTTATCGAAGGACCTCGCTGCTCGCCTCTTCGCGATCTTGGTCATTCCGCCGACCTCTCCGCCTCACACCGTGCGTAAGCTCGCACGCGGGCAATGTCCATGCCCGATGAAGATCCACACCCGCGCAACTCTCGCCAAATAATCGCCGAGCCACGTGACATAGCGGTGCACTCATCCTCCATATCGGCTACTAACGCGGGGACATACTGAGCCAATGAGTCGAACTCACATTGTACTCACGAACCGCACGCCCGCTCGCTCAACACTAAAAATATGTCGCGAGCCCTCATCGTCGCGAGGCAAGAAATGTGCAAGAAATGCCTCCGAGAACTCGTCCCCAAATAGCCGAGGCGCATGCTCCCGACAGCTCCCACAAATCAAACGCCGATCGCAGATCACGCAGCCGATGTGAACCTAAGACCACCGACTCGGTCTCGGCATTGATCACTCTCATGGTCCAGAATCGTCGATGAACTCATGCGGATCATCCTCGTGCCTCGATCCATAAAACATTTGGCGGGCGCAACTCGGAAAGTCCCGAGCCTCAAACTATCCGCTCGGTTGAACTACGGTACTAATGGAATCATTGCGATTCAACTTATCTCGTGCCTTGCCACTATCACGCCAATAATCGGTCATCTCCTTCCCATCTCTTCTCGCTTCCAGCCGGGATCGAGGCTCAGTATTGTGGTCTCAAAGAACCACCGCCGCGCTCTAAACTCTATCGAGGCCGGGCGGCGTCGCAAAACTTTCCGTCAAGCACTATCTCGTGGTAATGACTGGCTGCGCCCGCATTCTCTCTGTATCCTACCAGAAGCTTTCGGCCGCTTGCCCATCTGGGCCCGGGTTGCGCGGAGGCATAATCGTAAAACGAAATGCGTCGCAGGGTCCAACTTATAACACGCTCTAAGGCACGATCTCGTAATGAGAAGAATGAAAACCAATCCTAAATGTCCTGCTGACCTCACGATTATAGATGTGGTGCATAACACACCGATAATCAAGACTCTACTGACACCCGCTCAGACACTTTCCGAGGATTAACTGCTCTGATACCACTTTTGTCACGACCCGTTCCGGGGCCCGTGACTGGTGTCTTACCCGGGCACCCAAGTAGTAATACATCAGAGAAATCAGCGGAACATAAAACAATATGAACAAATGTAAAATGAGGTACATTTTATTCGAGAGAAAGTCGCTTTTCTAAGATATATATAAATACAAAGTTTGAGCAGTTACATCCTTACAAACCCCGCCACAACAAGATTACTGCACCTCTAAGAGTTTTTACAACATGACGACGGGGCTCCGCCATACCCTCGAATGTACAAGTACCTACGAAGGACAGGACTATACCAAAAGATAAGCCTGCGAGAAATGGAGCTTCCCAAACGCTGAATGCGATCCTATGAACGAGGATCAACAATCGGTGTACCTCTACTGCGGCATGAACGCGGCCCGGAGGTCGATAACAGTACCAAGTATGTGAATCAAAAATATCGTAAATGAAATCATAGCGATATATAAAGCGGAGACATGTATGATAACCAAACTACATAATAAATAAGCGACCATGTAAGTCGTGGACTCACGCCTCAAAGTCATCACTCAAATATAACTATGGGTCTCACGCCTCAACATCTATCATGCCCGTGGAATACCTTTCCTCGCCACGGCATTTATGATATAATAACACCGCGAGTACATACAAACACCAAGTCCTACCTGAGTCATAAAACCGTACGGGGTAAGTACGAAGGCTAACTACCAGATACCAAAGCCGCATCATCAACTGACCGGGGAAAGTACGAAAGCCAACTACCCGATACCAAAGCCGTACTAACAATACAATACAATCAAACCACGGAGCTGATACGGGGCAAGTACGAAAGTCGACTACGGATACCGCGTCGTGTCACGTGGTGGCCGGGCAAGTACGGTGGCTAACTACGGATACCGCGTCAGATCACGAGACTCCGCCACGAAGGCGTCACGGCAAGTACGAAGCCGACTACGGATACCGCGCCGTGTCACGAATCGGCCGGGCAAGTACGAGGGCTAACTACGGATACCGCGTCAGATCACGAGACTTCGCCACTAAACCGAGCGGCAAGCACGAGGGCTAACTACTGTACCAAGGCCGAATCAGCCACGAGGCGGGCAAGTACGAAGCCGACCACCGGATACCGGCCGAATCGAAGAAACCTCGCGGAGAGCTAGTCCGTGGAATAACACTATCAACGCGAGCGTGCGGAATTCTCCGTCACCGCAGACGCCCAAGTAATATCATAACAAATCAGCCGCCCTCCATTGAGAGACGTGGCGGTATAGAAATACAATACTAGCACGACAAGGCTATCACACGCAAACATACACAACTCAAGGTACTTTCATTTTATGCCAAAGTCCAGGTTTTAACCCCAAAGTACTACGTACGTTAAATTCTTTTTAAAAGATCCATTTCTTTTACAAAGGTCACCCGATGCCCGTATTATAAAAGTAGAGTGACTAACATTTTTAAGTAAACCAAAACAACTTCCATACTTTCCTTTTTAAACCACATTAAGACAATACTATGTCTTCTTTTTAGACCAAAACACTTCTCCTTTTTTTTAAAGTCAAGCTATCACTTTAAAACCAATGATAAAACCATTATTTTGTTTTCATAAAGTCGTTATAACTAACCTCCCATAAAGTTGTTATAACACTTTATGTTTTAAACCAAAAACTCATCAATTCCTCAAGTCATCTTTTCTTTTAGAAATCAAGTTCCTTACTTTGGAAATTTAAGAAAATCAATGCTTGTTTATACTGATTCTTATTAAAGCAGCCATGATCTAGGAATTGTAATACAATTTCGTCTTATCTAAGCTTCTATGCAGATGGAGGTTTCTACTGGTTTTAATATAATAACTTATTCTTATTTTCGAAATCCGTAAAATATTATTCCTTTAAAAACCAAGTACTCATTACTCACGAATGAGGTTTCACACTTTAACAGACTTTAAATCAATTCAATTAAGTCAACCGTTCCTTTTATCACTCTTAAGTCGTTATACCTAACTTCCCATAAAGCTAGTATAACTTAAGCTTTCAAAACCAAGTATTACACTTCTTTCAAAAACGGTTCTTAAATCTTTTGAAATACTTCAAGATTTTTATTATTCAGGCTTAAGTCAAAGACATTGCCAGTAAAACTACGCTCGATTAATACACGCACGCCGTACTATATATATTCCTTTAAAATATCATGTTCAAGAGTATTGGAAGAATCACATACCTTGCGGCGATTATCGACTATAAGCAATTAGCTCCAGCATCGTAATCCCGCTAGCCATTTCCACCCTTCCGAGTAGAATACGCTACTTGCGATTTCAACCTATAACGGTCATATAAGTCTATCAACGCCTAGACTACTCTGCGAATAATTCTAGATACGATTCCTTTATTCTACGGAAAATCAAGCACTTCCTACCCGCCAACTACACAAGTCTACTGTAAATACAGTCATATGTAAGTACATTTTAATCTTCTTCTTTAATATTCTTCTTTTATACCATCCTTATACGTCTTATATTCATTTCTATACTACTACAGTATGTAATTTCCAATTATAATAGAGGGACAATAGTATTTACCTCGATAAGCCCAAAATTATCCAAGTTATATGTCGATCCTGAGCAACGTTTAGCTCCTACTCTGGGTGCTCCAACCCGCTCCAAACAACCCTTAGAAGTTCTACTCAACCTCTACTTAACACTTCAACCGACTATGAAGGTTTTCCTTAGGGTTTCGTTTAGTGGCTAAAGGAAGTATAATAGTATTTCTGGACTTTTAGTATAGGTGTAACCTTGGAATACTACAAGGTATTTGGGCCAAGGTATTTTGGAATAGTAACAATACTTGGAGAATACTTTTCTACCAAGGGGGGTGTATTTACGAAAACAACTAGGCAAAGGGGTATACTTCGGCCAAGGCTTCTCAAGGGGAAGACCTCGACGAATACTTATCAAAGGGGAGAGATTTTGAGACTTGGAAATTGATTTGTGGATGAAGAATAAGTCTTCAACTAAGGGGTATTTATAGGACTTTCAATGGCCAAGATCGAGCCAAGTGGGGGCAAGTGGAGGTCAAGATTTGGACATGTGTTTGTGGGTCCCACTTGCTCATCAACTACACAAAAATATCTCAAAATATCCTACCAACTCCTTGACCAAAACAAGGATAAAAACGCCCCAATTTCGTCCACTGGAGGTGACATGTCACCCTCTCGTTAATCCAAAATATTTCGTCTCTCGGAAAAATCCGCAAAAATAATAAATGACATAGCCGTATTTTTCCCTTCGCAAAGTCCGAAAACGCTTCGCCTAAAACGACTCTTTCGCTAGTTGTGCACAAATTTCGCCACTTTGCCTACTTAAGGCTTAAACTTTTGACGCACGCCTCACGCATATACTGAATTACTGGGTATAACATTCTCTCTCTTAGAAACATTCGTCGAATGTTCCTTCTCAAGCAGATAACGATAAAGTTCCTCATAACAAGTTGCCAATGCCACACCTGGCCACCAAATAACACATACGCAAATATTTATCCCAAGTCAACGAGGAATCACCTCTAGCATTTCAAAAAGCTTCCACCCCCGGTCTAAAAGATATCCCCTTTGCACCTTTACTTCACAAAAGTAATGATCATTTCTATTCTCTCAGCACATGTTCACTTATTTCCTTACTCGTCGTACTTTTCTCGAACACTTGAACTCTTCTAGTATACGTACCATACTTGATCGTCAGCTTTCCAAAACTTTGGAGTCACCACCTCCAAACTTGATCATCTTACTAGCCTCGGTCTCTTTTAAGGCCTTTCCCGGCCTTCACGATCCGATTCTGGTCGAACATATCCACGAACTCATACGATGGTCATCTAAACTTGGGCCTGGCACCCTCGTGACCCTACCACCTGGCGGGACCACCCCGAACTGACCCCACCATACAACAGCCGCGTTGACCCGCAGTGATTAACCCGACCCGCTATCGCGCCAAACACTTGTTCTCCTGATCCAGAACAATCTTACCTATTCAAGTCCTGAAGGCTACCACTTTCATCTTACGCAACCCATGGAATTATCCCACAATACATTTATACGCATACCAAGTATTTTGACAAAGACTAACCGTAAAATCTTTTATTCAAGTCGGCCTTACATCTAAGGTCTCAACGTGTAATATTCTAAGGTTCATACCTTCCCTGTTCCCATAATTATTCTTTCAACTAACCATGTCTCTAAACCACAATATACACAATGCTATATGTACATAGTACTCAACATATAATCATCGCATCACGCATGCTAAACTCTAGAGGTTTAAGGATATACCTGAAAAGATAGGCGGTTCAAAGGACCGCTAAAACTGGGAACTTCTACCGCGACCTCGCCGTGGCTCGCGATGTATGAGCATCCCGCTTAGCTATGGAAGGTGAAGAACCATGGCGATCTCAGCTTTGTGCTATCCTACCAGCTACTGGCCTGGACGTCTCGCCAAATGGCCTGTTGGCGCAAGCATAACAATCTCCCAAATTAGTACGACATTCTCCTATGAAGTTTTCCACAACGCCACACCGAGACAAGGGTGACCTTATCTGCGAGCATTCCTACTCCCAAAATCAAACACGGGAGCCACGACTGCCTCGAATATCCCAACGTCCAAGATCGGAGGACCACTGCATCTTGGCGAGGTACATAACTAGCTCTTCGAGGCGGTCCGCCTCGAAAGTTATCGAAGGACCTCGCTTTCAGCCCTTACTGCTGATCTTGTTCATTCCGTCGACCTCTCCGCCTCACACCTAAGTGCATAAGCTGCATGCGGGCAATGTCCATGCCGGTGAAGAGCCACACCGCGCAACTCTCGCCAAATAATCGCCGAGCCACGTGACATAGCGGTGCACTCGTCCTCCATATCGCTACTAACGCGGGACATACCGAGCCAATGAGTCGAACTCACATTGTACTCACGAACCGCACGCCCGCTTCTGCCAACACCAAAAATCTGTCGGCCCGAGCCTTCCTTGTCTGTGGGGGCAAGAAATGTGCAAGAAATGCCTCCGAGAACTCATCCCAAATAGCTGGAGGCGCCTGCTCCCCTCGGGACAGCTCCCACGAATCAAACCAGTCGACTGTAGTATCACGCAGCCGATGTGAACCTAAGACCACTGACTCGGTCTCCAACCTTGATCACTCATGGTCCGTCAGAATCGCCGATAAACTCTGCGGATCATCCTCGGCCTCGATCCATAAAACATGGCGGTCGCAACTCGTAAAGTCCCGATCTCAAACTATTCGCTCGGGTGAACTACGGTACCTACGCATCGGAATCGCCAGATTCCGGCTTATCTCGTGCCTTGCCACTATCCTGGACAATAACTGGGCCATTTCCTTGTACCCGTCTTTTCGCTCCGCCGTGGACCGAGGCTCGTGTATCGTGGTCTCGCAGCCATCGTTGCGGCTCTAAACTCTATTGAGGCTGGCGGCGTCGCAAAACTTTCCGTCTGAAGCACTATCTCAGGTAATGATTGGGCTCGCGCCGCATTCTCTCAGTATCCTACCAGCAGTTTCCTCGGCTGTCTTGCCCATCTGGGACCGGGTTGCCTTGCGCAGAGGCATAACTGGTAAAAACGAAATGCGTCAGAGGGGTCCAACTTATAACACAATTCTAAGGCACGATCTCAGAATGAGAAGAATGGAAACCAATCCTAAATGTCCTGCAGCCTCCTGATTATAGATGTGGTGCACAACACACCGATAATCAAGACTCTACTAGACACGATCAGACACTTTCCGAGGATTAATCGCTCACGATACCACTTTTGTCACGACTGCCTGGTTCGTGGATCGTGCCTTACCCGGGCACCCAAGTAGTCATACATCAGAGAAATCAGCGGAACATAAAACAATATGAAAAAATGTAAAATGAGGTACATTTTATCTGAGTGAAAGTCGTCTTTCGGCATATATATAAATAAAAAGTTTGAACAGTTACATCCTTACAAACTCTGCCCACAGCGATTTCTGCACTCTAAGAGTTTTACAACACGACGACGGGGCCCGCCATACCCTCGAATGTACAAGTACCTACTGTGACAGGACTATACCAAAAGATAAGCCTCGGAGAAACGGAGCTTCCCAACGAATCTGCGATCCTATGAACCAGATCAACAATCGGGTGTACCTCTACTGCGCAGATTTAACGCACCGCCGGGCGAGGTCAAGACAATGTACCAAGTATGTGAACCGAAAAATCGTAAATAAAATCATAGCGATCATATAAAGCAGAGACATGTATGATAACCAAACTATCCATAATAAATAGCGACCATGTAAGTCGTGGACTCACGCCTCAAAGTCATCACTCAAATATAACTATGGTCTCACGCTCAACATCAATCATGCCGTGTAATACCTTCCTCACCGCCAGCCTATGATATAATAACACCAAGGAGTACATACAAACACGACCCTACCTGAGTCATAAAACCGTACGGGGTAAGTACGAAGGCTAACTACCAGATACCAAAGCCGCATCATCAACTGACCGGGGCAAGTACGAAAGCCAACTACCCGATACCAAAGTCGTACTAACAATACAATACAATCAAACCACGGAGCTGATACGGGGCAAGTACGAAAGCCGACTACCAGATACCAAGGCCGTGTCACATACCGACCGGCAAGTGCGAGGGCTAACTACGGATACCAAGGTCGTATCACGACTCGCCACGGCGTCGATGCAAAGTCGCAAAGCCGACTACGGATACCGCGTCGTGTCACGTGGCGGCCGCAAGCACGAGGGCTAACTACGGATACCAAGGTCGTATCACGAGACCGCCACTAAACCGAGCAGGCAAGTGCGAGGGCTAACTACCAGGTACCAAGGCCGAATCAGCCACGAGACGGGGCAAGTACGAAAGTCGACCACCAGATACCAAGGCCGAATCAGTAAGAAACCTCATGGAGAGCTAGTCCATGGAATAACACTATCAACAGGAGCGTACCCGTGGAATTCTCCGTCACTGCCGGTACGTCCAAGTAATATCATAACAAATCAGCCGGCCCTCCATTGAGAGACACGGCGGTATAGAAATACAATACTAGCACGACAAGGCTATCACACGCAAACATACACAACTCAAGGTACTTTCATTTTATGCCAAAGTCCAGGTTTTAACCCCAAAGTACTACATACGTTAAATTCTTTTTAAAAGATCCATTTCTTTTACAAAGGTCACCCGATGCCCGTACTATAAAAGTAGAGTGACACAACTCAAGGTACTTTCATTTTATGCCAAAGTCCATTTCTTTGTACGTACGCCCTCACGTACATACTCTGGAATTACGGGGTATAACATTCGTCATGCCATAGGTTACAGTTGTAGATAACCGGGGGAAAAAGTGTTGTGTTGGGGTAATTAAGAACGACGCATTTAATCGTGATAAGTATCGTAAAGATATAAATGCAGTTGTACGCATGTATGAAATCATGCGATTATGAATCAAGATAGAAATACTTTGCTAATAATAAGCCTAAGGTAAGGATATGGCGAATGATAAAGTAGAATACGACTATGGTTATGTAAGTTGCACGAGATATGACTACCCAGACCAGTGTAAAGACCATTAGTAAATAATGGGCAGTAAGAACACCTCGAGGAAAGGTGGTAGCATCGGTACTGACGAGATCAAGGAAATCTCCCCCCTAAATTATGATTGACATGAAGTCTTAGCCAGGAGGCAAGCAAAGGAATCAAATCTAAGTTTAGTGACCAATTTTGGTTAACAGAAAGAGGAACATGAACCATAAGTGAGATTAAGGATACCGAATATTTCGAGGAATGAGAAAGGCTTTCGATTATTGGAAGATAAGTTGACCACGACTCTGCTTCTAACCTCCCGTGAGACTAGAGGTTAAGTTATTATGATAACACGTTGGGTGTTGGGCTAGGTTGTGTCTTTGATGCAACCCGATAAGGATAGAGCCTATGTTTTCCGGTAGTTAGGGAAGCGGGAAGGAAATTACGCCACTCACGATTTAGAAGCGGCAGTTAAATCATGCCTTGAAGATTTGGGGGCATGACATATATACAGACTTCATGTGGATATTTGTGCAGACCACAAAAGACTCCGGTATATCTGCAGACTGAGGCAATAGAATTTCATAAAGAATGGTGGTTAGAGTTACTCAAGAAATGTGATATTGATATCCTATACCATCCAGGAAAGTCAAGACATACTGATACTCTTTGTCGCGATCAGGGTAGTCCGCCGGGATGGGCAGCGGATAGACGGGGCGTGGTCGTGAGATTCTTCACCAATGAGCCGAGGGTTCGATTATTTGTTCCAAGGTTAATGGAGCTTTAGATCCGGGAGGTTGCCGAGTCTTCCGTCGTTGAGGAGGTAAAGAGGCGACAATATGAGGATCTAGTGATGATACGGTATCGAGAAATAGCCGGGAGGGTTAGTTGCCTCTTGTTGAGTTACGTACGATAACAGATACCCTTCCAGTATTCATATGGCCCTGTATGAGGCCTTGTATGTAAGAAAGTGTAGATCGCCGGTTGAATGGTTCGACATAGGCGAGGTTCAGTTATTTGGTCCAGACTTGATTCAGCGGGCTGTGGATAAGGCGAAGCTTATCCGGGAAAGATTATTAGTAAGCTTAGAGTCAGCAGAAGCTTTATGCAGATAACCGACGTCGACACTTGGAATTCAGGTTGACGTTGTAGCATAAGTATTGTTATGTGGCCAAAGGGGGTGTGTGATTATATTGGGTGTAGTGGGACTATGCCAATATCCGTTTAGATTGGACTCCGAAAGAACATTCGGGGACAAATGTTTCTAAGGGGGGAAGAATGTTACACCCCGTAATTCCAAGAGGATGAGATGAGAACGTACGAAAGGAAATAAGATTCGAAGTTGGAAAAAGAAAAACAAGTTGGCAGAATATTTTTGGACAGCTTTTCAGTCAACTTGGAAGCAGTATATCTCCTAGTATAATTGGGGGTTTTAGGTGTTTCAAAATCCTAATATGAAGTTCATTGAATCTAGTTTCCAACGCAACAAACCGCTCATCAATAGGACATCGGAGTAGAATGTTATGGACGTTACAAGATCGGCTGACAGAACAGGTCAGCGGCGCCGATCTGGCATACGGGCACCGGAAAGCCTGAAATTGTGCGAATTGCAGCCGCGGCGCCCGGCTTGGCGCGGGCCGGGCGGATTTTTGCGGAAATAGGGTAAAAATAGAAGATATTTGTTGTAAAGGACCCCTGGGTGGGTGACAAGTGTCCCCCCAACTTATGGAACAAGATAAAGGCTATATAAGACATGTCTTGCTAGATTTAAATCATTTGCAAGACTTCACCAAAATCTTCTCTTCTCTTCTCTCTCAAATGGTTAAAACCCTAGGCCTAAATGAGATTTTTGGAAAGACAACAAGAAGGAAATATGTTGGCAAGCTTGTAGGGGATTAGTGGAGATGATTTTAGCGGGAAGAAGAATTTCAAAAAGAGGAGCTAAAGTTGCTAAGGATCGACTTGTAATCTTGGAGCATTTTTTGGGCTAAATGAGGTATAATCTTCGTCTTACTTTTGTAATTGAAGATTCCATGTTATTATAAGTTAGAAATGATCATGTGATATGTGTTATGAAGATTGATAAGTGTTATGGAAATTTGGAAGCTCAAATCCGAAAATGACATGTTAAGCCATTTGAAATTGAAATACAAATTGGTCGATAATTAGAATCGTCGCATGTTTACCTACTTGAGGATTGTAGTAGTTATAATCAATTGTGGCTAGATAACATGTTTTATTAAACCACTTGGATTGAAAAGGGATTGGAAACGAATTTGTATTGTTGTCCCTAATTTGCCGAATGGACATTGTATTTTGGACTTGTGTGATATCAATTGTGGGGCGGAATTTTACACGTCTTGTAGGCGTGTAATCCCCTATTGTTAACTACTTTGTTGAGCCTTAAATGTGGCGTGTTTGGTTATTGAATTCGGCCTTGAAAAAGGTGGCAAAGTATGTAGAAACAAAGGAAGTGTTGTCCGATTTTCCATAGAATTTAGTGACTTTGCACTTAGAATATTCTACGTTTGAAGTAAGAAGTTAATAGACTTACTATGGTCATTATAGGTTGACATACCACGCACGCGAATTGGACTTAGCAAGTGGATTAAACCGAAGAGGTATGTGGAACTTTCTTATCTCTTGAGCATGAATAAGTTGTAAATGTATAGTACGGTAGACGTACAAGATTTTGACAATCTAGGTCCATTTGATATCCTTTACTATTTTTATGAATGGCCAAGTCGGGTGAGTTAGGAGATTAACTCGCTTCTTTGAAAGTATTAAGGATGTCTTAAGTTTTATTAAAGTTAAGGGACTTGAAGAGTTTTAAAGTATGTGATACTTGTTCCGTTTTAAACGTATAAGTCCCTTGGATAGGAAATTGTATTTGGCTAAAGTATAAAGTGAATATAACGACTTTATGAGAAGTTGGTTATATTTGCTTTATGGAAAGATAAATGACTTGATTGTAATGAAAAGGCAATTTGATTTTAAGGCATCAATTGCCTAAAGTTTTATAAGAAAAGGAGTCACTTGATTTAGAAACCTAACTTTATTTCTAAAGGTATTGTGACTTGTCTTGAAAAGTAATTTTGACTTGATACTACGGTTAATAGTATCTTGGAGTTTTTATATGAAGGAGAGTCATTTTTTTTAAAAGAGTGGAAGTATGTAGTACTTTGGGTTAAATTCCCGGATCTTTATAAAAGACATGTTAGTGTCTTAAGTAAACTAAAATGAGAGTGTATGTGAACAAGAATAATAAGAAGTTAGGGGGGATTCTTAACTTGCTTATATATTGTATGATAGCCGGTTTTGTGCTAGTGGTATATTATTCATTACGGGGTCATTCCCCGGGCTTGTGGCATTTGCATATTCCGTGGATTTGCTACCCACGATGCGAGGAATACCTCATGCGAGTCCGCAAGGACTTATGCGGGTGAAATAGTCCCATGCGAGGAATACCTCATGCGGGTCCATGCGACCTATGCGGGTGAAATAGTCCTGTGAGTAGATTGCTTAATGATATCGCGGGTGGTCCTGCTTTGATCGTGAGCTTCCTAGTTTATATTGTAAGTATACTACTATTTACTCTCATTCTTAGTAAGGCACTGTGTACTGTTAATTGAGTTATCATACCTGTCTCCAGTTTTATTATAGACTTATGAGTTCATTACAAGATTTTCGCCACATATTCGCACATGTTATCGACTCCTAAGGCTCACGCCGCAGTAGAGTACGTGTTCGATCCTCGCCTTAGGATCACTGCTCACCGTTGAGAGCTCCTTTATTCCGAGGCTTATCCACAGTATTGTCGGTTGTTGTACATTCAGGGGTATGGGCCCTATTCCGCGAGTTGTTATTCTTAGGTGCAGTAGTCACAGGTGGTTTGGGTTGTAAAGAAAAAAAAATGTACTGCTTTATTTGTATAGTTTACTGAAGGTGGCCTTATCGGCCAAATGTTGTTATTTTATGTTTAAGAATTTTATCGATTGTGTATGTTCACGCTATTCTCTCGATGTATATCAGTGGGTGCGGGTAGGCACCGCCAGTCTTGGTCGGGTCGTGATGATTATGTATGATAAGTCAGAAGGCTTATGTTATGTATGATTTGGTAGGGCTTATGTTATGTATGATGGTAGGTTGAGTTGTAACGCCCGAACCCGGCCGCATCGTGCCTTACCCGCACCCTAGTGATACAACATCGAGAAAACCAATGGAAAATAAAACACGAGTCATGAAACAAGAGATATAATAAATAAACAAAGCAACCAAAACAAATGCTTCAAAGATATACACAAAACCCGAACAGCTTGTCCTTATTACAAACCCCGCCACAACAAAGGCATGCACTTAAGATTTACAACAACTATGACGGACAGGTTCCGCCATACCCCGAATGTACAAGAACCTACAACTCGTGGAAACATACCAAAGATAAGCCTCAAGGAACGGAGCTTTCCAACACGCCAAATGAGATCCCAAGAGCGGGATCCACGATCGACGATGTACCTCTACTGCGGCATGAACGCACTTCGGGCGAGGTCAAGACAACAGTACTAAGTATGTGAATGCCAAACATCAGAAATGAAATCATAATAGCCTAAAAAGCGAGAGACATGTATGATAACCAAAATACAAAGACGCAACATAAAAGTGCAAGTCGTGGACTCACGCCTCAAAGTCACCACTAAATATAACTATGGGTCTCACGCCACAACATCCATCATGTTCGTGATCACGGCCGTGATGCCCCGGAATACTGACGGTGTAGACATGTCCATGATGCAACACACACAAGGCCGCACGGCCACGCCCCGGACATCAGACGGTAGACATGCCCATGTAACCTCAATAACAATATACTGGGTGGTCAACCCCGCGCATGCCACATGCCTCGGACATCAGACGGCAGACACGCCCATGTTGCAAGAATAACCATATATCGGTAATCAACCCGCCGCACGGCCGCATGCCCCTAATATCGTGACGGCAGATACGCCCATGTGATATCAACAACAAGACAAGAATCAAAATGGAAACATACCCGTGGAATTCTCCATCACCGCCAAAGACGCTCCAAGTAAGTTCTCAATAAGTCAACCGCCTCTATCGAGACGCGGAATACGTAAATACCACACTTGCACAACAAAGGCTATCATCACAAGATAGGCAAGTTTCACAACAACAAGCATAGCAAGTTTCACAACAACAAGCATAGGCAAATTTCACAACAACAAGCATAGGCAAGTTTCACAACAACTCAAAGTACTTTCATTTTATGCCAAAGTCCGGCTTTAACCCCAAAGTACTACATACGTTAAGTTCTTTTAAAAGAGATCCATTACTTTTATAAAAGTCACCCGATACCCGTAGTATTAGAATGACCAACCCACATTCCTTTTCAAAATCAAGTAACAACATTCTTTTCCTAAGTTCCAGTTTGCCTAGTTTCAATTACTCAAGCTTCTCATTTTCAAATGGTTTCATAGTTCCCAAACTTAATCACTTGATTCCTTTAGAACAATTGAGTAATATATGTCTCACGTGAGAGTAGCTATTCTTGTTTACAACATTCTTATTACAAAGCCATGATCTAGAAATGTATATCATTTTGTCTCATCTTAGTTTCTATGCAGATGGAGGTTTCTACTGGTTTTAATACAATTCATCATTATTCAATACATTTTCCTTTATTAACGCCGCAGCGGTCCTGTCGATACACATTCCGATTTCAAATCAAGAAACATTATCCCTTTAAATAAAGTCAAGTACTCATTACTCACGAATGAGGTTTCACACAAACATTCACATTAAAACAAATAAGTTAAGTCTCTTATCTTATAAGATCAAGTCTCTTAACTTCTAACATCAGTAAACCATTTTCTTTACCTCTTAAGACATTATACCTAACTCCCCAAAAGCTAGTATAACTCTTTTTAAAACCTTTTAAAACCAAGTGTTACTCTCCTTCCAAAACGATTTATAAATCTTTTGAAATACATCAAGTTCTTTATTATAACTAGCCGCTTATAATTCATATCGCTTACCTTTTAAAACCACAAAGTATTTTCTTACCTTCATAAAGTCGTTATAACCAACTTCCCATAAAGCCGTTATAACACTTTATGTTTTAAGAACAATCAAACACGCTTAACACATGACGCTCACCGCACTACATAGTTCACACATATCACGCTAGAAGAGATAGGAAGAGGTTCACATACCTCGCGACGATTTATCGACAAAAGCAAAATGCTCCAAGTACTACAACCTTGCTAGCCCTTTCCACTCCTCGAGTATCACGCTACTCTTAGTACTTTCACCTATAAAGGTCACAAACGCCTATTAACCCCAAAACACAAGTTCTATCTTTCTACGTAAAATTCTAAGAAGACCTCCCCGCCACAACAGAAATCTCCTCCTCTATCGAGGCCGGCCACTAAGCCAACCGTGGGGTTTACACGCCTAACCTGACGCACCATCCTACTCAAGAACTCTACACAAGTCTCAGAATACACCCCATGTAAATACAGCTTCTTTTCTTTATTCTTCAAAGCTTAAGTCAAAAGACATCACGAATACTAAGTATAGTTCCATATATAGTATACTTCAACTATATATTCTAACAAACATGTAATTTCCAATTACAATAGAGGACAAGATAATTACCTCGATAAGCCCATAATTATCCAAGTTAAATGTCGATCCTTAGCAATGTTTAGCTCCAACTCCGGTGTCTAAACAACCCTTAAGTTCTATCCAACTTCTACTTAAATCCTTCAACTAACAATGAAGATTCCTTAGTGGTTTCGGTTGAGACTTAAAAGGTAGTATTTCGGGCTCACGATGAGGTAACTTTTGGAATACAACAAGGTATAAGGCCAAGGTATTTTGGGCATTATAACAATACTGGAAGACAACTTTCTACCATGGGTACTCACGAGAACACTCCAACGCAGTGGTATGCTCTACCACAAGGCCACTAGTGGGTAGTACCCTCTCGCCACTAGGCCTCACTAAAAGGGGAGGAGGGGAAGCTCGGCTAGCACAACAAGAAGGGAGGAGAGGGTTTCAAGACTTGGAAGTTTTGACGAATGAAGTCTTCAAGCTTGTGGTATTTATAGCAAAACCAAAGCCAACCAACGGCCAAGATCAAGCCATGTGCAAGGCAAGTGTAAGGCCAAGATGCCAAGTGCACCCACAAAACACTCCACAAAACACTCCACAAAACAAGCCACAAAACAAGGCACAAAAGCGAGGGACCAATCGCCAAGGCCAACCAATCCTCTCGACGCCCAATCGCCCAAGCCACCCTATTTGCTTTAATGCGAGGTGACACATGTCACCCTCCGCTGGTCCAAAATGTTTCGCCTCTAAAAATCCGCAAAAATTATAAATGACATAGCCGAATTTTCCCTACGAAAGTCGTGGAAACGCTTCCGAAAAACGACTTATTCGCACTGCGCCCAAATTCGTCCTTTGCCTAACTTAAGGCTCAAATTTTCTACGACGCCCCACGCATATACCGGAAATACGGGTATAACATTCTCCTCCTTAGAAACATTCGCCCCGAATGTTCCTTCTCAAGTCTCAACACAAACACGCGCTAGTATAGCCTTCATCGCTATACGCACGAAACGATCATGCCACACCGCCATAAAAATAACAAACGCACCAATACTTAAACCCAAGTCAACGAGGAAACACTCTAATCATCACAAAACCCCTTACCGAGGTCTAAAATATACTCCTTCGCACCTACATTTCACAAAAGAAACGATCACACACGCTCACTTCTCCCTATCTCGCCGCACTCTTCTAACACTCGAGCTCTTCTAGTATCCGTACCACACTCACAACGCTTCGCTTTCCAACCCTCGAGTTACTACCTCCAAACTTGGTCATCTTACTACCCTCGATTTCTCTAAGGCCATTCTCGCCTTCACGAACCGATTCGTCGAACATATCTATGAACTCATACGACGGTCATCTAAACTTGGGCCTAGCACCTCGCGACCGCCACCGGGCGACCACCTGCAGCTGACCCTTCCTCGAACGGACGCTGGTTGGCCCGCAACATGGCCCCAACCCGACCCATCAGAGCGCCAACTTTCGCCTCGACACGGAACACATCGGAAGCTACCACTTCCATCTCACACTAACCAGATTTTCAAATCACACTATAGCACAAAGCTATCCGAACATAACACTTAACACATCATTAACATCAATACATACAAGTATCTACTGTGGTTAAGGATATACCAAACTAGGCGCTTCAAGGACCGATAAAACTCGAACTTCCACCGCGACTCTACCGTGGCCCGCAATCGCCTAGTAGTCTCGTGCGTTATCCTACCGCTACCCTCGGCTGACATTCTCGTCATATGGCCCTCGCTGGCCGCAAGAATAACAAGCTCCTCGTACTACGACACTTCAAATGCGGTCTACCACATCGACCACACCGAGGTAGGGTGATCGTGACCGCCAACACCCTACCTCAACATTCAAACCCGGGAGCCCGACCGCTTCCCGAATATCCTGCGGTCCCGGCGTCGCGGAGGACCACTCGCAATGGCGAGGTACATAACTAGTCGCCGCCGAGGCGGTCCGCCTCAAAGTCGCCAAAATATCCGGCCGTTTCGCCTTCTTCTCGAAAGCCGTCCACCTGCCGACCGCGCCTCGCACTCCAAGTGCACGAGCTCGAACGCGGCAATGTCCATGCCCTACAAGAGAAACACCAACAACTCTCTCGCTAGGTAATCATCGAGCCTCGTAACATATCTGCACTCGATCCTCCATACTAGCTACTAACGCGGAACATACCGCCAATGAGTCGAACTCCACATTGTACTCCGAATCAGACGCTGCTCGCCAACATCAAAAATTGCTTACCGAGCCTCCTCATTTGTGCGAGGCAAGAAATGCGAGAAGGCCCTCAAAACTCGCCCCAAACGGCTGGAAGGCATGTTTCCCGGAGAGCTCCCACGAAGTCAAACCAATCGATCATGGTATCACGCAGCCGACGCGAACCAAATGTCACACTCATCAAGCTTGATCACCCGTGATGATCTCTTCAGAATCGACGGATGAACTCCTCGCGATCATCCTCCGCCTCGACCAGAAACTCAAAGTGGCTACAACTAAGGAAATCTCGTAGCCTCAAACTGCTCGCTCAGCGCACTACATGTGCGCCGCTGAATCGAATCGCAAGGCCCACTTATCTCATATCTAGCTACAACTCGCCAATAATCGCCATTCTCAGGACTATCTCCCGCCTTCCGCATCGCTGGACTGAGGCTCGTGTATCAGAGTCTCAGCCCATCGCCGCGCTCTAAACTCACAGGCCGGGCGCCGCAAAACTCGCCGTCAAGCACTACTCGTATCGACGCTCGCGCTCGCATTCTCCTCAATCCCACTAGCGCCTCCGCCGCTTTGCCCTTCGGGCCCCGCCGTTTTTCGCAGGCATAATCGTAAAAACGAAACACGCCGAGAGGGTCCAACTTACAACATGCCTCTAAGGCACGATCTCGTAATGAGAAGAATGGAAACCAATCCTAAATGTCCTATAGCCTCGACATAGATGGTGCACAACACACCGATAATCAAGACTCTACTAGACACTGTCAGACACTTTCCGAGGACTAATCGCTCGATACCACTTTGTAACGCCCAACCTGCTCACATCGTGCCTTACCCCGCACCCTAGTGATACAACATCGAGAAAACCAAATGAAAATAAAACACGAGTCATGAAACAAGAGATATAATAAATAAACAAAGCAACCAAAACAATGTTTCAAGATATACACAAAAACCCGAACAGCTTGTCCTTATTACAAACCCCGCCACAACAAAGGCATGCACTTAAGATTTATTAACAACTATGACGGGACAGGCCTCGCCATACCCCGAATGTACAAGAACCTACAACTCGTGGAAACATACCAAAGATAAGCCTCCAAGGAACGGAGCTTTCCAACACGCTAAATGAGATCCTAAGAGCTGGGATCCACGATCGATGACTCTACTCGCAGATTTAACGCACTCAAGGAGGTCAAGACAACAGTACCAAGTATGTGAACTCACAACATCAGAATGAAATCATAATAGCCTAAAAAGGTGAGACATGTATGATAACCAAAATACAAGACGCAACATAAAAGTTAGCCAAGTCGTGGACTCACGCCTCAAAGTCACCACTAAATATAACTGGGCCTCACGCCCACAACATCCATCATGTTCGATTGGCGGCCGCACGCCTTTAACATCGTGACGGTATGTCCATGATGCAACACAACAAGTGCCGCACGGCCACATGCCGACATCAGACGCAGTGTATACGCCATGTAACCTCAATAACAATATACGGTGGTCAACCCGCCGCATGGCCACATGCCCCGGACATCAGACGGTAGACACGCCCACGTTGCAAGAATAACCATATATCGGTAATCAACCCGCCGCACGGCCGCATGCCCCTAATATCAGACGGCAGACATACGCCCATGTGATATCAACAACAAGACAAGAATCAAAATGGAAACATACCCGTGGAATTCTCCATCACTACCAAAGACGCCCAAGTAAGTTCTCAACAAGTCAACCTACTCTATCGAGACGCCAGAATACGTAAATACCACACTTGCACAACAAAGGCTATCATCACAAGCATAGGCAAGTTTCACAACAACAAGCATAGTAAGTTTCACAACAACAAGCATAGGCAAATTTCACAACAACAAGCATAGGCAAGTTTCACAACAACTCAAAGTACTTTCATTTTATGCCAAAGTCCGGGTTTTTAACCCCAAAGTACTACATACGTTAAGTTCTTTTAAAAGAGATCCATTACTTTTATAAAAGTCACCCGATACCCGTAGTATTAGAATGACTAACCCACATTCCCTTTTCAAAATCAAGTAACAACATTCTTTTCCTAAGTTCCAGTTTGCCTAGTTTCAATTACTCAAGCTTCTCATTTTCAAATGGTTTCATAGTTCCAAAACTTAATCACTTGATTCCTTTTTAGAACAATTGAGTAATATATGTCTCACGTGAGAGTAGGCTATTCCTGTTTACAACATTCTTATTACAGCTATGATCTAGAAATGTATATCATTTTGTCTCATCTTAGTTTCTATGCAGATGGAGGTTTCTACCGGGTTTTAATACAATTCATCATTATTCAATACATTTTCCTTTATTAACGCCGCAGTTGGTCCTGTCGATACACATTCGATTTCCAAATCAAGAAACATTATCCCTTTAAATAAAATCAAGTACTCATTACTCACGAACGAGGTTTCACACAAACATTCACATTAAAACAAATAAGTTAAGTCTCTTATCTTATAAGATCAAGTCTCTTAACTTCTAACATCAAGAAACCATTTTCTTTACCTCTTAAGACATTATACCTAACTCCCAAAAAGCTAGTATAACTCTTTTTAAAACCTTTTAAAACCAAGTGTTACTCTCCTTCCAAAACGATTTATAAATCTTTTGAAATACATCAAGTTCTTTATTATAACTAGCCGCTATAATTCACATCGCTTACCTTTTAAAACCACAAAGTATTTTCTTACCTTCATAAAGTCATATAACCAACTTCCCATAAAGCCGTTATAACACTTTATGTTTTAAGAACAATCAAACACGCTTAACACATGACGCCTACCGCACTACATAGTTCACACATATCATGCTAGAAGAGATAGGAAGAGGTTCACAGACCTCGCGACGATTTATCGACAAAAGCAAAATGCTCCAAGTACTACAACCTTGCTAGCCCTTTCCACTCCTCGAGTGTAATACGCTACTCTTAGTACTTTCACCTATAAAGGTCACAAACGCCTATTAACCCCAAAACACAAGTTCTATCTTTCTACGTAAAATTCAAGAAGACTTCCCCTCCACAACAGAAATCTCCTCCTCTATCGAGGCCGGCTACCAAGCCAACTGGGGTTTACACGCCTAACCTGACGTGCACCATCCTACTCAAGAACTCTACACAAGTCTCATCAGAATACACCCCATGTAAATACAGCTTCTTTTCTTTATTCTTCAGCTTAAGTCAAAAGACATTGAATACTAAGTATAGTTCCATATATAGTATACTTCAACTATATATTCTAACAAACATGTAATTTCCAATTACAATAGAGGACAAGATAATTACCTCGATAAGCCCATAATTATCCAAGTTAAATGTCGATCCTTAGCAATGTTTAGCTCCAACTCGGTGCTCCAAACAACCCTGTAAGTTCTATCCAACTTCTACTTAAATCCTTCAACTAACAATGAAGATTCCTTGTGGTTTCGGCTGAGACTAAAAAGGTAAGATTTCTGCCTACGATAGAGGTAACTTTTGGAATACAACAAGGTATAAGGCCAAGGTATTTTGGGCATTATAACAATACTGGAAGACAACTTTCTACCATGGGGTACCTCACGAGAACACTCTAACGCGTGGGTATGCTCTCGCCACAAGGCCACTGTGGGGTACCCTCCCGCCACTAGGCCTCACGGGAGGAGGGGAAGCTCTCGCTAGCACAACAAGAAGGAGGAGAGGTTTCAAGACTGAAGTTTTGACGAATGAAGTCTTCAAGCTTGTGGTATTTATAGCAAACCAAAAGCCAACCAACGGCCAAGATCAAGCCACGCAAGTGCAAGGCCAAGATCAAGCCAAGTGCACCCACAAACACTCCACAAAACACTCCACAAAACAAGCCACAAACAAGGCACAAAAGGAGGACCAATCGCCAAGGCCAACTAATCCTCTCGACGCCCAATCGCCCAAGCCACCCTATTTGCTTCCAATGCGAGGTGACACACGCCACCCTCCCGCTGGTCCAAAATGTTTCGCCTCTCTAAAAATCCGCAAAAATTATAAATGACATAGCCTAATTTTCCTACGAAAGTCGTGGAAACGCTTCATTTAAAAACGACTCTATTCTGACTTGTGCCCAAATTCGTCCTTTGCCTAACTTAAGGCTCAAATTTTCACGCACGCCCCACGCATACCCGAAATACGGTATAACATTAGGTAAGAGTATAAACGAGGGTAAACCACCAAGACGTTATACCACCTTCTCCGTGGTAAGAGTATAAACGAGGTAAACCCCAAGACGTTATACCACCTTCTTCGTGGTAAGAGTATAAACGGCGGGTAAACCCCAAGACGTTATACCACCGCTCCGTGGATTTGCTACCCACGCGGCGAATACCTCACGCGAGTCCTTACGGGCTTACGCGGTGAAATAGTCCCACGCGCGGTACATCCTATGCGAGGAATACCTCACGCGGGTCCACAGACCTGCGGTGAAATAGTCCCGCGAGTAGGATCGCTTATCGATACTACGGGTGAGGACCCGCTTTGATCACGAGCCTCCTATTTTTACGCAGATACCTTACGGGCACTTATGTGATTTTATCGCGCCCCGATTGGGTCGGCAAAGATACCTTTACGGGCGCATTATGTGATTTCATCGCCCCCGATTGGGGACAAAGATAGCTCCTCCATAAAAGGACAGATTAGGTTATGCAAGATACTGAAGTTATATGTTTATGAACTTGATGAGTTTTCTTAAGTATGACGTAAGAATTTGACTATACTCTTATGGAAAAATAGAATGATAATAAGGTACGATTAAGTTCACGAGATGGAAATGACGGTAGGATTTGGTATTTACCCTTCCTTTATACTTGCCTCGCCATTCTTTTGTACGCTTATGATTTGTTATCAGACTTATTTTTCGCTCCATATTCTGCACTGTTGTAATCGACTTTTCGGCATGCGTCATGTCCGCAGTTTAGGTACACAACAGGATCCGCGAGCTTAGGATTCCGCTCAACATTTTGAGACGGCTCCAATGTTCCGAGTGTCGCCGCCATGGTTATGTATATTCGTGGTATGGCGGTGGCTCATCGCCATAGCATTGGTCCAAATCTTAGCTCAGATTCATCCATGGGCCGGATCGACTAGAGTTGTTTTTACATTGTTAAATGCGGTAGACTTTTCGTAATTTTTATGTTATGGCACTTTATCGGGGGCCTTAGTTTTAAAAAAAAAGTGTTATTTATCTTCCGCAGCTTTATTATGTCAGATGAGTATAAGTGGTGCCTGAGGCACCGCCGCCTGCAGGTCGTGACACAATCAATATAAAACTGTCCAATAATTCCAAGTCATATTCGGCTACAATGTCACAACAATTATCAATTTCCTTTCAATTCCTTTTTCAATCCAAGTTGTTATTCCAACATGTTATATACATAATAACAATTACAACAACTATAAATACTTTCTTCCTTAACATGCGACGATTGCAACTACCGTCCAAATTGATTACAACATTAATGGTTAACTTGTCCATTTTCGGTTTTAACATGTCGACATGATCCAAATCTTTTCAAACTTCATTATACAAACCACATGCTCATTTCTTAACTACTATAACATGTAATCTTCAATTACATTAAGAAGATGAAGATTTTACCTCAATAAGCCCTAATAATGTCCAAGCGTAAAAGCCGATCCTTAGCAACTTTTAGCTCCTCTTCTTATGTTCCAACTGCTCCAAGCAATCCTAAGCTCACGAAGAACTCCTCTTCAAGTTTCATCTTCAAAGTCAAGAACACCTTAGGTTTTCGCCTTGGGACTAACGTAAACGCCATTTTTCCGAGATCTTTCTATTGAGATATCCTTACAATACCCTAGAACTCGGGTTAAAGTCTTGTGAATATTGGACAACAATTGAAATTTCATGCTGGGTTATGGCATAAAGCCGAGCACCCATATCTCCTCTAAGTGTTCTAGTTTTTTCTAAGTGTTAGAGACAAGTCTTGCTACAAGGACGATTATATAAAACATCGGAGGTCTAGACTACAACACACGCTGGTTTGGATGAACGAGATTAAAATATCAAGCTGCCGCTCTCGACTTAGTCAATTATCTCAAACTCTTAGTCAAGACTCGTCATCTATACTTTGGTCAAATGACCATTTTGCCCTTGGCATAATTCGAACAATCCTAAGTAGGGGTGACACGTGTCGCCATCCCATTCGTCCATAAAATTTCTCGGGTGGGCCCTACGTGACAAAATCCGTAAAATACATTTCCACAATGATAATAATTTCATACTCCTCAAATAATGCATTTTGAGAATCTAAGTCTCATCAACGAACATTTTTCCTTTCCGACGTTTCAAGATTTTTCCTTCTAAAACAATTCTTTCTTTCACTAATTTTTAAGTCTGCGCTCGCTATTCTCTTATTCATGTCCCGAATTACGGGTGTACAAGATTGTGAACTTGTCTGAGATAAGAAGAAATAAGTGATCAAAATAAAACGTCGGAATTTTTGGCGAAGCGTCGCGGCGCTGGGCCCAACGAAAATATTTTTTGAATCAAGAGTTGCAATTGTTCAAAACAATTACAACCTTTGAAGTGAATGGTTATGCTGCTCGTGATGTTAATACTATAAAATGATCGCTTGGTTGCATAAAGAAGCACACATAATTCACATGAACTAATTTTATGATTTGAGAATTAAAATCATTTAAGATTATTGCTTCTTCTTCCTAAATACATTTCTGAAAAAGACATAAAGTAAATTAAAGTGTCAAGTTCTTGTCAGAACTCGAATCGGATAGTATCCTCTAGATAGACTTCCGTGAAACTACAACACAAGCGACTTACTTCGCCTTAATACATCGTGACAAATGCACTTATCGTATCAAATTAGTATTGAATTTCCAGTTTGTAGTAAACTTGTTGTTGATTTCAATTATTAGAGTTATTATTCAATTGTGTTTGCTTATTTGAAGATCCTAGATTGATACTAACAAGATTTTCCCAAAACAAGCATGAGTTCGAAAAACGAGTACACATTGTGTTCAATAAGAACTCATATAACAAGTATCCTATCACATCAAATCGTACGTTAGCAAAGCATATCCAGTCACTACTTGGAAACAAATTGTCTCAAATTGTAACTGTCAAAACATACAATTATGAAATGATTAGCAGACAACAATATTTACTTCCTTTGTCTCAGGTATAATTGAAGAGAGTTATAATCCAGTCAACAACATTGTAATAGAGTAGGAATGAATACATAACACGTAACTGAAAGACCACTATTTAGACATATATGATTTCATTTGCATCTTAAGACATATATGAAATGTACATGCTTCGCTTGAGCAATGAAACATTAGTGCTTGCTGTAGAGCTCCCACCTACTTAGTACTTGCCATATTTTGCTCAGATCATTCTACCTTAACATCTTTTACTTTGTTTTGTTCAGTCATCTTAATTGACAAGTTTTGAGCCAAATGTGACTAAAACTTACTTTTGGCCAGAAGGTTATTACACACTCACTTTTCGTCTGTGTTCAATGTTCATCCATCCAGAGACCAACCTCAGAGACGGTAATAATTGGAAAATATACTAAAACATTAATAACAATACAGCATGCGGACACATTGTGCGTCGTGCACTCCAAATAATAAATAAAGGTAGGAAAACATGCTAAATGCATTCAAGTCATCCTTTTCATGCAAGAGAAATAAGCAAGCTGTTTTCTTCAAAACATGCTAGGGGCGTTTGATTCGCACATGGTAAATAGAATGAAATTCAGTAAGGGAATCAAGGAGAAAGAAAATGAATGACCCTAATTCCTTTTGTGACTGTTTGATTAAAAGAAGGAAATCAACTGCAGTCTCATCTTTCTTCTAATTTTTTTATCTAATTTAAGATGTTGAGAATTATATGTAGCAAGACAACACAATTAAGCATAATAATTATGAAACGAATAAATTCTCATTTTCTTCTCTTAAATAAGTACCAATTCGAGCTATTTCCGTAGAAAACAACAAGAAGACCATATCATGAAAGTTAGATCTAAAAGAGGGTAAAGTGGAGGTTCGCCGGAGATATTCGAAGGGCAAACTACAGCGGCTAAAAGTGGTGGGGTGTGATAGAGAGAGCAAAGCAACGCTAAAACACGAGAGATAAGAGTGAAGTTAATGAAAATAAAAGGGAGGGGTGTGAGTGAGGTCGATGAAGAGGATGAGGTGTGGTGTGGTTCACCTGAGCTCCGAGCTCAAGTGGCGGCGACGGGGGTTTGTGTGAGAAAATGGGAGTGATCTTGAAAAAGTAAAAAAGGGAGTATATGACAAGGGAGGGGTAAAGGGAATAGAAATACCTAGGGGGTGGTGGGGAATTAATGTAGAAGACTTTGGGGTAAAGAGAATGTTAAAATAGGCCCAACAAAAAACTCCAAAGGAAATCAAATCATTTCATTCCCTTACCCGAACCAAACGCCCCCTAAATGCATTCAAGTCATCCTTTTCAGGCAAGAGAAATAAGCAGGCTGTTTTCTTCAAGACATCTTTAAGTTGCCCAAACTAATAGTTCACTTTGTAATACTAATGTAGACTTCCAACACTTGTGATAAGAAGATTACCAGAAAATTTTATCTATGAGCTACCACCACATAATTCCATCAGGATATTACTACAGGATTGTTGTGGTCGAGATTGTATGTATAGTTCAACCTGAAGAAACGAAGTGATATTCTTTTGAATTTCCTATTATTACTTAAGATCTCTTCATCTTGACAAGTACATAATATACAAAGATACGACAGATCCTACTTATCATGGACTAGATATACTTGTTTGTGTGAACACAACTTAACATAAGGAAGAGATCATACATTCCACCAACACAAGATTTCTAAAAAAACGTAGATGTTAAAAAGCACAACAGAGGGGACAAATTGAATAATAATATAAGAACATGTTGAAATTAATCATAAAAGAGAAATGGAAATAAAACAGAAACCATCCCCCACTTTTCAGAAAGAAATCTTGTCAATCACACGCTAATCAACAGATGTATTGAGTTAAATATACAAGATCAGATGAATAATCAATCAACCAACCAAGTCTCAATCAATCCTAAAGTTGGTCATATGGAATCATCTCTAAACATCCCTCTTTATTCGAGCCCAGAATCATTCCTTGCTTATAAACGATTTGCTTTTCCAACTTCTCTAGTCTATAGGCATGCTATAATATGACATAAAACTTGAGATTAAAATAAAAATCATCTCTCCATTAGGTCAATTGCACGCTAATACAGACATATCTGCACCAAATATAACAAAATTCAATTATGGCCTCTCTAACCTTTGCCGTCCAAATCATTCATTGCCTATAATTAAGATCTAACTTTCAGATCTAACATTTATATATAAAGATGTAAATAGTCCATACACAGCACAAAGATAACGAAATTAAAGTAGTTCAGTTTAACAGGACCATTGATAGTAATGCAGATTTCAAGATTCATTTTCAACGGAAGCAGAAGATTCCGATGGTTTAGTGTCATCCTCGGTGGAAGGGGTATCAGTAACGGAAGCAGATCTGGACTTAACGACGTCAAGCATGCGCTTGCTTATCTCCTTAGAGTAAACCTGAAGGATCTCAACGCCGTCATTATCTCCGGAGGTAGAGGATCCAGCAGCGGCGAAGGCCTCCTCCTCCATAAGCTTGGCGGTCTCGGATGCCTCATCGTGGGGAAAGATTCCGTATCGGTTGGAGAGTATAGAAGGGGTTGATAGGGTTTCGATGAGACGATGAATAACGGCGTCACGGGTCCGTTGTGTTGGTGGCCAAATGCTGAACGAAATGTTCTTCTGGCTTGATTCTTCTGCCTCACGTTTTTCGATTGATTCTGTTTGCTCTGCTTGTTCTTGGGTTTGCTGACTTTCTTGTTCATCGATGTTGTCCGACATTTTTCAAAGAGGAAAATGATTTTAAAGAAAAGGGGTGATTGAGATTATTTAATTGAGAATGAAGACAGAATAAATACGATTACTGTCTTTTGGGAAAGAAAATCGAATGTTCTAGAGATGGGTGTTGGGCTGGCCCGAAATCTGGTGGACTTAAAGTGGTGGTTCACCAATTTGAGATCGAGAATTCTTAGGCCCATTTCAACATGAAAAATTATGGGGAAACAACACAAAATGCTCACAATAGATAAACTATTTACCTACAAATGGTATCATTTGACTTGACACGTAATTTAAAAAAATTGAAGACTTTTGAAATATATAGTTCAAAATAAATTTTATATAAATGTGTAATTATAAATCATCTCATAAAGTTAAATTATTTTCAAATATAAAAAGATAATATTTTTTTAACAGATAAAAAAATGATACTATATAAATTGGGTCAAAGGGAGTAAGGCTCTGTTTGGTACAACTTATTAAAAAGAGTTTATAGGTATAAAACATATATGAGTAGAGTTTTTTCAAGTATAGTTTTAATCAAAAAATTGTTAGGTGTTTGGTTGCCAATAAAAAAACACTTTTGTAAGGAAAAAAAAAGTCAAAAGAAGCTCTACTTCATAAAGCCTAAATTTTGACTTTTGGAATAAGTATTTATTTTAAAATAAGTTTTACTCCTATTTTAAAATAAACTCAATCAAACACCTCTCAATATTTTAATAAGTGTTTATTTTAAAAAAAATCACTTATAAATTTAAAATAAGCTCAATCAAACGGACACTAATTTATTTAAGGGGAAATGTCCATACGGCCAAATACAATTACCCGAGATGACATGTAATGGATCTAGGCGGCAGTCATGTGTTCCCTAGGCCACTAATTCATTTTTATCCAACGTCTCTGTGTGTAAATTTTTTATATTTTTTTATTTCTACTATGTCTTTTCCTATTTTCTGTTTTTTATTTTTCTTTTTAAAAATAAAAATAAAATACAAAGATCAAAGTATTAACTAATTATTTTTAAACTAATAATAATATAAAAATATTGAAGGAGAGTCTTAGAAAGAATCGATAAAGTTGTTACACGATCGTAGGCCATGTGTTCTGCGAAATGTACCTTCAGAAATATAAGGTAAGATCACTGCATAATGGCCTCAAGTTCGACTCTTCACCCCTTCACAAGATAGCAAGAGCTTAGTGCAATGGTCATTCTTTTTAATATTATAAAAACCTTAAACAATTAGACTACAAAAGTAATTAAGAAACACTAACTAGCTTATTTATTAAAATCTAAATTAATATATAATAAATTTCTTTAATTTTTTCTCTTTTGGAAATGAAAACAAAATATAGATAAAAATATGACTCTATTTTCTTATATTATCTTGATAAAATTATATAAAACTTAAAATGTTAAAAAGTTTTATCTCTATTTGTTGTATTTTCTTATAATTTTTTTGTTTTGAAAGAATGACCCGTCATTTATGATAACTTGTCAATATATGATATATATCGTTTGGGTATCACAAAATATTGAGAAGTTTAATAAGGAATATATTGATCCTTTATGATACTCTGCCAATATATATGATATTTACCACGTGGGTATCATAGAGGACCAAAAAGTGTTTTGTGGGCACTTGTGACGACTTAAACTAATAATTAAATCGAATTGTAATCTTAAGGGCTAAACATGCTAGTTTTCGGATTAGGGTTCCAATAGCCAATACACTTATCAAACTTCATACTATATACCTCATGCTTGCTAATATCCATAGCTACAACAATAAGTAATCTTAATTACTAAAACGACAAGAATTGTTACCTTTATAAGCCCTTATAATTTCCAAGATTCAAAGTCGCCTTAGCAATTCTTAGCTCTTTCCTTTACGCTCCAATCCGCTATTCAAGCCTTTAGAAGTTCACAACCAACTTCTCTTCCATTTCCAACCCAAACTTGAAAACGACTTAGGTTTTCGCTCGCGACTAACGTGAAAACGCTGCTTTTTCAAATATTTCTATTGAGATATCCTTACAATACCCTTAGGACCTTGGGTTAAAGTCTTGTGAATAAAGAACCAAAACTACAAAAAATTGTGAGAAAGATGTCAAAGAGAGCACTCTCAATGTGCAAGAACACGTGAAATTTTTCTAAGTGTCAAGATCTTGTCTTGCACTAGTGTGGTATATAAAACACAATGGAGGTCAAGATATCAACATACGTGGTTCAGGATGAACACTTGGATAACTAGCCAAGTGGACAAGTTGACAAGTCAACAATCTCAAGCTTTGAATACTTGTTCATCTACCATGGTCAATGACCATTTTACCCTTGAAATTTTCCGTCCAAGACCATGTGGGGGGGTGCCACGTGTCGCCCTCCCATTCGTCCATACAATTCTGTAACTCTCGTGGGCCCCACGTGACCAAATCCGTAAAAATAAATTTCCATTATGTTAATATATTCTATATTCCTCAAATAATGCATTTTGAGAATCCAATTCTCATCAACGAATATTTTTCCTTTCCGACGTCTAAGATTTTCCGTGAAAAACAATTTTTTCCTTTCGTACTCAATTTTCAAGTCTTGATTCCTTACGCATTCTTATACACGTGTCACGTTCACGACCTCGCCCGGATCGTGCCTACCCCGCACCCTAGTGATACAACATCGAGTAATCGTGAACATAAACAATACAAGACATATTATGAAATATGAAACCATAATTCGAGAAAACTTGCTTTCAGATATATATAAATAACAACTTTTTCAACATGAACAGCTTTAATCCTTTTACAAACCCGCCACAACAGCATTTACTGCACTTAAGAAATGATACGACAACGGCGACAGGTTCGCCATACGAACGTAAACACCTACAACAACAGGGACTATACCATCGATAAGCCGAGAAACGGAGCTTTCCCACACGCCGAATCAGACTCCAAGAGCGAGGATCAATGATCGTGTACTTTACCGCGCAGACGCAACGCAACCCGGCGAGGTCAAGCGTAACAAGCATATGTGAAATCAAACATCAGAAATGAAATCATAATAGTCTATAAAGCAGAGATGTATGATAACCAAACTACGCTCACACAAGTAAGCAAATATGTCAAGTCGTGACTCACGCCTCAAAGTTATCACAATAAAACTGACGGCAAGCACGAAGGCATAGCCGACTACTAAGACCCACGCACCAAAAATACCACAACCGTACTCGAGGTCTTTCTGACCGCACCACATGATCGCCGCCACTCGCCCGCAATATTAATGCGCGCCTATCCTCGAACTCTCGCACCGCATAGGTCACCCACGCACCCGCATGAGGTATTCCTCGAATCACGGTCCTGCATCACCGAGGTATACCTCGCATCGGCGCCTAACCTCAGTATCCGCCTAGGCTCCCGCACGCATAGTCTCAAAAGACCGCATAGTCTCAACAGACCGCATAGGAATCCCGCATCGCTAAACACCCTAATGATCAATCCGAGCTACCGCGACTCGCGATAGTCACAAGGATCGCATAGCCGATAGACCTGATCGGTGGCAAGCCCGGTGATAATAAGTCAAGGGGTATGTGATGCAATAACAAGATAACGCTTAACGCTTGACAACGTAAGCACAACAAGAGTGACCTTACACAATAATCACAAGATACTAACACACGTAGCATCCTAACATGCTTACTTATCAAATCAACAAGAAAGTATTACAAGGCTATCTCAAACCAATACAATCAAGTTATTCACACAAGGTACTTTCTACTAACAAGTTCGTACCTATCCCCAAAGTACTTCATACATTAAATCTTTAAAAGATACGCTTTTTCACATAAGTCACACAATACCCGTAGTATAAAATAGAGTGATCGCCTTTTAAGAAAACCAAAACTCTTACCCTTGTAAAATCAAGTAACAACATTATTTTCCAAACGTCCAAGTTTGCCTAATTTCAAATGTTCACGTTTCTTATTTTAGAAAGGTTTCTTGGTTCATAGCCTTATTCATTTAAGAATATAATTTCTTTTAAACAACTGAGAAACATAAGTCTTATATGTGAGTAGGATATTCTTGTTTATAACAATCTTATTACAACAACCATGATCTAGAAATATCATTTTGTCTTATCTTAGCTTCTACGCAGATGGAAGTTGCTACGGGTTTTATTAATACTTAATTAATCAAAACATTTCCTTTATTAACGCCGTGGTTTGTCGATACACATTCGATTTCAAATCAAGAAACATTCTTAAGCCGTTATACCTAACTCCCATAAAGCTAGTATAACTCTAAGTTTTCAAAACCAAGTATTACTTCTTCTTTCAAAATGATTCAAAACTCTTTTGAAATACTTCAAGTCCTTTATTAACACATAACAAGCCGCTTATAGTTCAAATCGCTACCTTTAAAACCACATGTATTTTCTTACCAACATAAAGCCGTTATAACCAACTTCCCATAAAGCCGTTATAACACTTTATGTTTTACACCAATCAAATACATTTAGTACATACGCCTACCGCATTACATAGTTCACACATATCATGCTAGAAGAGAGATAGGAAGAGGTTCACATACCGACGAGTATCGACTAATAGCAAAACGCCCAAGTACTTCCAACCGCGGCTACTTCCTAAGCCAAGTAAACGCGCCACACGTAGTACTTCAACCTATAAGGCCACAAGGCGCTTATTAACATCAAGATCTTATCGTAGAACATTCTACGTAAAATTGCAAAGACTCTCCCCGCAACAAACAGAAATCTCCTCCTCTAACTGGCCGACTACCAAGCCAACCGTGTGTGGGTTATACATCTAACCCGAACGTACAATTCTACTCCACAAGACTACACAAGTCTATCAGAATACGTCTGATTCGATTCTTCAGCTTAAGTCAAAAGACATTGCCAACTAACCACGCTCTTCTATATATAGTATACTTCAACTATATATTCTAACAACATGTAATTTCCAATTACAATAGAGGACAAGATATTTACCTCGATAAGCCCATAATTATCCGAGTTTAATGTCGATCTCAGCAAAGTTTCGCTCTACTCGGTTGCTCCAACCCGCCCAAACAACCCTGAAGTTCTAACCAACTTCTACATAGCACTCCAACTAACTATGGAGGTTTTCCTTGTGGTTTCGGTTTTGTGGCTAAAGGAAGTATAATCGTATTTTCCGGGCTTTTGTATAAGTGTAACCTTGGGAATACTACAAGGTATTTGGGCATTATAACAATACTAGAGAGTATTTCTATACCACAACAAGGGTATTATACGAAACAACTAGCAGTGGGGTACCTACGCCAAGGCACCACAGTGGAGGGAGGCTCGCCACAAGGCCACTCAAAGGGGGGGTGTTGGACGAACACAACACAAGAGGAGGGAGGATTTTAGGCTTGGAAGGTTTCATTTGTGGATGAAGAGTTCATCAACATAAGGGGGGTATTTATAGCCAAACCAAAGGCCAACCAATGGCCAAGATCTAGCCAAGTGCAAGGCAAGTGTCAGGCCAAGATCAAGCCAAGTGCACCCTAACCCCTACTCCCCAAAACATGGCACAAAACAAGGCACAATACAAGGGCAAAACAAGGCACAAACCATGAACCACCTACAAGGCCAAGCCTCCTTTATCGTCCAACGAGGGTGACAAGTGTCACCTCCCGTTGGTCCAAAATGTTTCGCCTCTAAAAATCCGCAAAAATAAAAATGACATAGCCGAAATTCCCTACGAAAGTCGGAAAACGCTTTCGTAAAAAAACGACTTAATCTGCCAGGTACAAAAATAATTCGCCAAGCCTATTCTCAAGTTCAAATTTCCTACGCACGCCCCTCGCGTACATACTGAAATACGGTATAACAACATGTCCTGGACTTACGGTGTAACAAAGTTATTCGCCAAGCATGCATGTGTACAGAGGTAGAGGCCAACGCGAGATCGGCGTAGAAGAGGCTAGACCGGTTGGTTATCCCGGTGAGTTTTTGGACGAGCAACCTCAGCATCGAGTGAGATATTCGTCCCAGCCTACCCAGTACATACCCCCTGTTACACCCCGTAAATTCAAGAAGATAAGATAAGAACATACCAAGGAATATCAGATTTGAAAGTTGAAAGATAAGTTGACAAACATGTGTTGGACGGATTTTGAGTCTACCTTGTAGTGTTTTACCCCGCTTGTTAAGAATTTCGAGGTGTTTAAAAGCCTAGTGTAGTCCGTTAAATCTAGTTCCCAAAGCAACAAACCGCTCGTCGATAGACATCTGAGTCGAAAGTTATGGAAGTTACGTTAGGTGGGGCAAAACAACAATTTGCTCAGGTACAGATGTGGCCACGGACGCATGGCCGCGGGTTACCGAGTCCATGGGGTTAGTGTACTGGCCGAATGCTGGAACTTTCCGGAGTGGAGCGCGCCGAGGCGTGATTTTTCGCAGAAAAGACGAAAATCGTGGATATTTTGTTAAAAGTCATATACCCGTATTTCAGTATGATGTACGCAGGACGACGGAAATTTCAACTTCAAGTAGGCTTGGCCGATTTAATTTTAATCGTAATACCCGTAGTTCCGTGGTATGTATGCGAGGACGCACGCACGAGAACACGGCTGCAAAAGATCGAGCGAAGAAAAGAGGCGATTTTTCCACTAAAAGTTTCCGGTTTTGTGAAGGAAAAAGGTTCGTTAACGGGAATTGATTCCCGTGATTTGGTATTCGGACTTCCGAATATTAGAGAATTATGGAATTTTATTTTCTGAATGGTCACGCTGGGCCCACGTGAAATTTACGCTTTATGGGGCCCGCTGATTTTGAGATTTTGGCCGCTGGATATTTTCTAAGACGAAATATTTTTGGATTTAATCGGGGCGACACGTGTCACCCCACGTGGCACCTTGGGTCGAAATATGTTTGTGCACAACACCTTGCTAGAGTCGCTTTTCGACTAAACGCTTACACTTTCGTAGGGAATTTCCGCTATGTCATTTAGTATTTTTATGGATTTTTCCGAGAGACTAACATTTTGGACCAACGAGAGGCGTGACTGCACCCTCTCATCAGCGGGCAAAGTGCACGGACGATTTGGGGAAAGCGTGAGATATTTTCGTAGATATTTTGTGTGCAAGTTGGCTAGACACACGGGTGAATCTCGCCCTACACTTGCTAGGCACTTGGCTAGATCTCGCCATTGGTCGCCTTGGTCAGGCTATAAATACCCTCTAAGGTTGATGAACTTCTTCATCCATTCCAAATATTTCCTAAGTGTTAAAGTCCTCCTCTCCCTCTTGTTCGACTCTCGCCCAAGAGCCCCCTCCCTAGATAGGCCTCAGGTCGAGAGCCTCCCCTCTCCTCAGGCGTGCCGTGGGTACCCCCTAGCCTAGTGTTTTCGTATAAATACCCCCTCTCGTAGAAATACTCTCAAAAGTATTGTTGTTATGCCCAAATTACCTTAGCCTTATACCTTGTTGTATTCTAAGGTTATACCTTTACTAAAAGCCCGTAAATACTATTATACTTCCCGTCACTACAAACCGAAACCCTAGGAAAATCTCCATAGTCCGGAGTATCAGGTGTAGAAGTTGGTTAGAACTTCTAAGGGTGGTTTAGAATGGTCGAGCGCCTGAGTCGAGCTAAAACTTTGCAAGGATCGACATTAAACTCGGATAATTACGGGCTTATCGAGGTAATTATCTTGTCCCCTATCAGAATTGGAAATTACATGTTGTTAGATTATATAGTAGAAGTATACTATATATAGTGCCGAATCAGAATTACATAGATCAGACATTAAGAGACTTGCGTAGTAGTACCGCGAGTAGAATTGCAGAGCTAGTGGTTAGATGTATAACCCCTGGTTGGCTTGGTAGCCAGCCTCGTTAGAGGAGAGGTTTACGCTGTCATGGGGAGCACGCGAAATTTCAGAGAAAGTTCTACGACGAGACCTAAATGTTAATGTCACTTGTGGCCTTATAGGTCAAGTACTACGTGGGCGCGCTCTACTTGGCTACGAGTAGCTGACGGCGAGGTACTCGGAGCATTTTGCTATTAGTCGATAATCGCCGCGAGGTATGCGAACCTCTTCCTATCTCTTCTAGCATGATACGTGTGCACTATGTAGTACGGCAGACGCATACGTGCTAAATGTATTCGATTGTTTAAAACATAAAGTGTTATAACGGCTTTATGGGAAGTTGGTTATAACAGCTTTATGTAGATAAGAAAACACTTTGTGGTTTTTAAAAAAATGATTTGTTTATAACTGGCTTGATGTGTGATCATAAAGAACTTGAAGTATTTCAAAAGATTTCTGAAATCGTTTTGAAAGAGAAGTAATACTTGGTTTTTGAGAACTTAAGAGTTATACTAGCTTTATGGAAAGTTAGGTATAACGCTTAAGAACGCTTTATCGATTTTGGAAATCGTGACGTGTATCGACAAACCATCGCAGTTAATTAAAAGGAAATGTTTTGAATAATTAAGTATTATTAAAACCAAGAGAAACTTCCATCCGCATGTAAGCTAAGATGAGACAAAATGATATTTCCTAGATCATGGTCACAGTAATAAGATTGTTATAAACAAGAATGTCCTACTCACATATAAGGCTTATGTTTCTCCGATTGTTTAAAAGAGAATTATATTCTTAATTGAATAAGACTATGAACTACGAAACCTTTCTAAAATGAGAAACTTGAACATTGGAAATTAGGCAAACTTGATCATTGGAAAAGAATGTTGCTACTTGATTTTACAAAGAGAAGTAATTGATTTACTTTAAAAGGATAGTCACTCTATTTTATACTACGTATTGTGTGACATCGTGAAAGTAACGATCTTTTAAAGAGTTGATGTATGAAGTACTTTGGGGATAAAACCCGATTTTGTTAATCATATAGTAGAAGGTACCTGTGTGAACAACTTGATTGTATTGGTTTGTGATAGCCTTGTAATACTTTCTTGATTGCGCTGATAAGTAAACGCGGTTGGGACGCTACGTGTGTTAGTATCTTGTGATGTTTGTGTGAAGGGTTTCTGATTGTGCTTATTAACTATCACCGTTATGATTGTATTGCGGCATTCATCTCGAGATGATTCCGGGTTAAGCCGCCTCCGACGCGGGTAGATCAAAGCGTCGATGGACCTATGATTCGAGAATACCTCACGCAGTCCCGGTCGGCGCGAACTACGAGTTCCGTGTTAGTGACGCCCTTACGGGTACGCGGTCCCGGGCTACGCGCGATCGCGTCCGTGACGACGCCGGAGTAGCTACCGACGCGGACGCCACGCGCCGGCCGAGATTGGCCTACGCGGAGTCGCGGAAGTTCTGTGACTAGACGCGACATTAGATATCGCGCAAGTGGCCGCCTTTGATCATGTGACGGCCTAGACAGATCTTATGATACGCTTCATGACCTTGTTGGTACCGTGGGTGTTAGTAGTGCTATGCCTTCGCATTTACCCCGCACGGTGTTATTATGGCACGCGTGGGACTCGTGTTCATGTGTGTTCCTTGAACTTTTATATCATAAACCGCCAAGATGAGGAATGTGTCCCACGCGCACGATTGATGTCAGGCGCGAGACCCATCGTTATGTTCTTTGGTGATGACTGAGGGCGCGAGTCCTCGACTTGATATGATCGCTTAGTTATCAGAAATCAGAGTTTGGTTATCATACATGTCTCCCGCTTTATAGACTATTATGATTTCATTTGCAGATTTTTAGTTTCACATACTTGCACTGTCAGATCGACTCTCCTTCGGCCGCTCACGCCGCAGTCGAGGTACACCGCCGTTGATCCTAGCTCTCGTGGTCACGTCAATATTGGGAAGCTCCGCTTCTCCGAGGCTTATCAGTGTAGTCCCCGTCAGAGTAAGTGTTTACATTCGTGGTCATGGGCCCCGTCCCGCCATTGTTGTCATATCATTCTGTGAGGTCCTGTAGTACCGCTGCAAGGTGGTTTGTAAAAGGATTAAACTGCTCATGTTAAAAGTTGTCATTTATATATACGCCAAAGGCAAGTTTTCACAGATTATTGTTTTATACTGCTATCTCATATTATTGGTTTGTTCCACTGACACTGATGTATGTCTACTGGGTGCCCGGTAGGCACTACCACGCCCCTGCTCGGTCGTGACAAAAGTGGTATCGTGAGCGCTTAATCCTGAAAGTGTCTACGCATCAGATCCAAGAGAGAGTCTTGATTATCGGTGTGTTGCGCACCACATCAATAATCGTGAGGCTATAGGATATTTAGGATTGGTTTCTATTCTTCTCACGAGATCGTGCCTAGAGCCGTGTTGTAAGTCAACCTCCGACGAAATCTTTCCTTATCGCCATGCCTCCGCGTAGGCAACCCGCCCAGTGAGGCGCAAGGCAGAGCCGCGAGCAGAGTTCAGAGGCGGCGAGGCACAGCCCAATCATTACCTAGGGTAAGGCTTCATTCGGGATTTCGCGACGCCACTAGCCCCAAAGCAGAGTTTAAGCACGGCGACGCAGCTCCTATCGCGCCATGATATTTGAACCTTCGCCCACGACCGAACAGAGAATATAGATTGCCAAGGGACAACCTCACATTAGCTATAGATTTGGCTACCGCAGAGTATACCGATGTACCGCGAGTCCGGAGGACTATCTAAAAGAGGGTTGTGCAAAGAGTAATTCTTCGCTAGGCTTCGAGCATGGCCCGTAGACGCTTATGCGCAGCAGCCGAGAAACGTAGAGATCGACGGGTTAACCAAGCGGCGCAGTAAGAGGCCAGAGCAGCGTCCTTCGGAACTTTCGCGCGAGTATACCTTAAGTGCTACGCTCGATAGCAAGAAGCGAGTTGTGATTAGGAATCACGCGGGTTAACCGAGTAAGATTTCGGGGGATGTAGGCGTGTGAGCCTTAGAGTGTTATACGAAAGACCTTAGAGATAAGGCCATCTCGAGAAAGGTGTAGTGTTATGTTTGACTTTATAGGAGTGCATAGTGCACGTGAGCTATGCTCGTGGATAAGTCCCGAGTAGCGTGATTTGAAAGAAGGTAGTCGAGCTAAGAAGACCGCTGTGTTTTCGTAACGTGTTTAGTAAGATTGTTCCTTCTGGAGATGGTATTTTGCGCGGTCGTGGTTGAGGCTACGCGCGGTCAACCCGCCAGTAGGTTCAGGGCGCTGGTCATGGTGGTCCTCTTTGTGTTAGGGTCACGAGGGTGTTAGGCCCATGTTTAGTTAGCCGCCGCAAGTTCGTGGACGCGCTCGACCTGGTCGGGCCGACGGGGCACTCATCGTGTTCTTCTGGCCGTGTCGCTCTCGGCAGTTGATGTTATCCAAAAGGTCGCGAGGTTGCACGGTGCCTACCTTCACCTTATGACGACAGTGGAGCCTGTGGTACTACTGCTTTCTTCCGGGAGTTTGTACCAGCAGGGCTAGGAACTCGTAGTCTCTCAGACGCATTCGCCCCGCCGTTGTTTTGATTTCGTGGTAGCCGCGAGGATCGTTGTCTCCGGTGGGAGTGTTTAAGCTACCATTTCGTTGTTCTGATGTCGCCTTGCGACGCCAGGCGCGTAAATGCAAGTCACGGCCGATTGTCTGATGTTGCGTGGTTCGATAGTTGGTTCAGCTTGTTCCACAGATCGCGGATAGTGCGAAGCTTGTCTAGAAGGAGTTCGACACGGCAGGAATCGTATGGATAATCGGCGACGACGCCAGAGTTCAGCCGACGGTCGGTCTTCTTGAAAGTACCACCCCGCAGGTGTGACGAGTTTTGGAAATGTATGAACTTAGCCCGAGTTACTTGGGCCTTTGTGAGTTCATGAAGAATAGGCCGTTGCCTATATGTTAGCATTTGCCGTCCGACTTAGAGGAAGGACGTCCGGCCTTCAGATTGTTATGTTCGAAAGTATCAAGATCCATCCGTATCGTTCCCGCTAATGATGACCACGTTAGAGATAGTAACCCCGAAGTTTTGATACTAAAGCAAAGATCGTAAATGTGATAAGAATCCGAGTGTACAAGCCTTCAGGATCGTGACGCGTTCGCACTATTTGTTGGTCGCCGAGCAAGTGCTCGCGACAAAGTGACAAAAGTAGTATTATTTGTGGTGATGTAGAGGTGTTTCGTGGACTTAGATGTAAGTTTTGGCGCAGTGTTTCACGCCACCGTGGCAGATTGTTTCGTAAGTATAAGTGAAGACTATACCGCACGTGTTCGCTTGAGATTTAGAAGGAACATTCGGACGAATGTTTCTGGCGGGGAGAATGTAATACCGTAGTTCCGTGGTATGTATGCGAGACGACGCATTTGAGAATACGCATGTAAAGATCGGAAAGCGAAGAAAGAGGCGATTTTTCCACTAAAAGTTTCCGCTTTTGTAAGGAAAAAGGTTCGTTAACGGGAATTGATTCCTGATTTGGTATTCTGACTTCTCGGAATATTAGAGAATTATGGAATTTTATTTTCTGAATGGTCACGTGGGCCCACGTGAAATTTACGCTTTTGGGGGCCCGCTTGATTTTGAGATTTTGGCCGCTGGATATTTTCTAAGACGAAATATTTTTGGATTTAATCGGGGCGACACGTGTCACCCCACGTGGCACCTTTGGGGAAATATGTTTGTGCACAACACCCTGCTAGAGTCGCCGACTAAACGCTTTCACACTTTCGTAGGGAATTTCCGCTATGTCATTTAGTATTTTTGGATTTTTCCGAGAGACTAACATTTTGGACCAACGAGAGGCGACTGCACCCTCTCATCAGCGGGCAAAGCATGCACGGACGATTTGGGGAAGTGCAAGGAGATATTTTTGTAGATATTTTGTGTGCAAGTCACAGACACACGGGTGAATCTCGCCCTACACTTGCTAGGCACTTGGCAGATCTCGCCATTGGTCGCCTTGGCTCAGGCTATAAATACCCTCTAAGGTTGATGAACTTCTTCATCCATTCCAAATATTTCCTAAGTGTTAAAGTCCCTCCTCTCCCCTCTTGTTCGACTCTCGCCCAAGAGCCCCCTCCCTAGATAGGCCTCAGGCCGAGAGCCTCCCTCTCCCCTTTCAGGCGCGCTGGGTACCCCTAGCCTAGTGTTTTCGTGATAAATACCCCTCTTGGTAGAAATACTCTCAAAAGTATCATGTTGTTATGCCCAAATTACCTTAGCCTTATACCTTGTTGTATTCTAAGGTTATACCTTACTAAAAGCCCGTAAATACTATTATACTTCCCACTACCACAAAACCGAAACCCTAGGAAAATCTCCATAGTCCGTTGAGTATTGTGTGTTTGGTTAGAACTTCTAAGGGTGGTTTAGAATGGTCGAGCGCTGAGTCGAGCTAAAACTTTGCTAAGCGATCGACATTAAACTCGGATAATTACGGGCTTATCGAGGTAATTATCTTGTCCCCTATTGTAATTGGAAATTACATGTTGTTAGATTATATAGTAGAAGTATACTATATATAGTGCCGAATCAGAATTACATAGGATCAGACATTACAGAGACTTGTGTAGAGTACCGTGGAGTAGAATTGCACTGTTAGGTTAGACGATAACCCCGGTTGGCTTGGTAGCCGCCTCGTTAGAGAGAGAGGTTTACGCTGTCATGGGGAGGTGCACGAAATTTCTCAGAGAAAGTTCTACGACGAGACCTAAATGTTAATGCGCTGTGGCCTTATAGGTCAAGTACTACGCATGGCGCTCTACTTGGCTTAGGAGTAGCCGACATTGAGGTACTGAGCATTTTGCTATTAGTCGATAATCGCCGCGAGGTATGCGAACCTCTTCCTATCTCTTCTAGCATGATACGTGGTGCACTATGTAGTACGGTAGACGATACGTGCTAAATGTATTCGATTGTTTAAACATAAAGTGTTATAACGCTTTATGGGAAGTTGGTTATAACAATTTTATGTAGATAAGAAAACACTTTGTGGTTTTTAAAAGGTAAATGATTTGTTTATAATCGCTTGATGTGATCATAAAGAACTTGAAGTATTTCAAAAGATTTCAAATCGCTTTGAAAGAGAAGTAATACTTGGTTTTGAGAACTTAAGAGTTATACTAGCTTTATGGAAAGTTAGGTATAACGCTTAAGAACGCTTTATCGATTTTGGAAATCGTGACGTGTATCGACAAACCATCGCAGCGTTAATAAAAGGAAATGTTTTGAATAATTAAGTATTATTAAAACCAGAGAAACTTCCATCCGCATAAGCTAAGACGAGACAAAATGATATTTCCTAGATCATGGTCATTGTAATAAGATTGTTATAAACAAGAATGTCCTACTCACATATAAGGCTTATGTTTCTCCGATTGTTTAAAAGAGAATTATATTCTTAATTGAATAAGACTATGAACTACTAAACCTTTCTAAAATGAGAAACTTGAACATTGGAAATTAGGCAAACTTGATCATTGGAAAAGAATGTTGCTACTTGATTTTACAAAGAGAAGTAATTGATTTACTTTAAAAGGATAGTCACTCTATTTTATACTACGTATCAGGTGACATCGCGAAAGTAACGATCTTTTAAAGAGTTGATGTATGAAGTACTTGGGGATAAAACCCGATTTTGTTAATCATATAAGAAGGTACCTGTGGTGAACAACTTGATTGTATTGGTTTGTGATAGCCTTGTAATACTTTCTTGATTGCGCTGATAAGTAAACGGTTGGGACGCTACGTGTTAGTATCTTGTGATGTTCAGCGGGTTTCTTGATCAGGCTTATTAACTATCACCGTTATGATAGTATTGCGGCATTCATCTCGAGATGATTCCGGGTTGCCGTCCACGCGGTAGACTCAGCGTCGACGGACCTATGATTCGAGAATACCTCACGCAGTCCCGGCCTACGCGAACTACGAGTTCCGTGTTAGCGACGCCCTTACGGGCACGCGGTCTCAGGGCTACGCGGATCGCGGTCCGTGACGACGCCGGAGTAGCTACCCGATGCGGGACGCCACGCGCCGATGAGATTGGCCTACGCGAGTCGCGGAAGTTCCGTGACTAGACGCGACATTAGATATCGCGCAAGTGGCCGCCTTTGATCACGTGACGGCTGCAGACAGATCTTATGATACGCTTCATGACCTTGTTGGTACCGCTGGTGTTAGTAGCCTGCTATGCCTTCGCACTTACCCCGCACGGTGTTATTATGGCACAGTGGACTCGTGTTCATGTGTGTTCCTTGGAACTTTTATATCATAAACCGCCAAGCTGAGGAACGTGTCCCACGCACGATTGATGTCGCGGGCGCGAGACCCATCGTTATGTTCTTCGTGACGACTGAGGCGCGAGTCCCCGACTTGATATGATCGCTAGTTATCAGAAATCGTAGTTTGGTTATCATACATGCTCCCGCTTTATAGACTATTATGATTTCATTTGCAGATTTTTAGTTTCACATACTCTGCACTGCCAGATCGACCTCCTTCGGCCGCGCTCACGCCGCAGTCGAGGTACACCGCCGCCGATCCTAGCTCTCGTGGTCACGTCATTGGGGAAGCTCCGCTTCTCCGAGGCTTATCACGTGTAGTCCCCGCCGTAGTAAGTGTTTACATTCGTGGTTCGCGCCCCGTCCCGCCATTGTTGTCATATCATTCTTAGGTCCGTAGATCACAAGTGTGGTTTGTAAAAAGGATTAAACTGCTCATGTTAAAAGTTGTCATTTATATATACGCCAAAGGCAAGTTTTCACAGATTATTGTTTTATACTGCTATCTCATATTGTCAGGTTTGTTCCACTGACACTGACGATGTCTACTGGTGCCCGGTAAGGCACCAACACGTTGCTCGGTCGTGATACATGCACAACACCCTGCTAGAGTCGCTTTTCGCCAAACGCTTTCACAGCCTCTAGGGGAATTTCCGCTATGCCATATTTTATTTTTATGGATTTTTCCGAGAGACGAAACATTTTGGACCAACAAGAGGGCGACACTTGTCACCCTCTCATTGGAACACCTTGACGCATTATGGACGATTTGGGCTTACGGAGTAGTAGGATATTTTGTGTTGTGGTGTGGTAGATGGATAAGGTGTACTTGGGTGAATCTTGGCCTTACACTTGTGTAGCACTTGGCTCAATTCGCCATCGTTGGCCTTCACTTGGCCTATAAATACCCATCCCTTTGAAGACTTATTCATCCATTCCTAAATGTTCCTAAGTGTTAAATCTTCTCCTCCCTTTGTGTTGAGTTCGCCAAGAGGCCTCCCTCTCCTAGAGGTCTTGGCCAGGGCATACCCCCTCCTAGTAGTGGCCGTGGGTACCCCAGCCTAGTTGCTTTCGTATAATACCCCTCTCTTGGTAGAAATACTCTCAAAAGTATTGTTATAATGCCCAAATTACTTTAGCCGATACCTTGTAGTATTCTAAGGTTATACCTATACGAAAGCCCGTAAATACTATTATACTTCCCGTCTGTCACAAAACCGAAACCCTAGGAAAATCTCCATAGTCCGTTGAGTATTGTGTAGAAGTTGGTTAGAACTTCTAAGGGTGGTTTAGAGCTGGTCGAGCGCTGAGTCGAGCTAAACGATTGCCCAGATCGACTTTATACTTGGATAATTATGGGCTTATCGAGGTAAATATCTTGTCCTCTATTGTAATTGGAAATTACATGTTGTTAGATTATATAGTTGAAGTATGCTATATATAGTATCGAACATAGTTATCGGCAATGTCTCGCGACTTAAGCCCGAATAAAACTTACTGCAATGTCTCGCGACTTAAGCCCGAATTTAAAGAAGAATCGAATCAGAATTACATAGGTCAGACATACAAGAGACTTGTAGTAGTACCGAAGTAGAATTGTACTGTTAGGGTTAGATGTATAACCCCCGGTTGGCTTGCAGCCACCGTTAGAGGAGAGATTTACGCCATGTGTGGGGATGCCGCGAATTTTCTCAGAGAATATTCTACGATTAGACCTAAATGTTAATAAGTCGCTGTGGCCTTATAGGTCAAGTACTACGTGGCGCGATCTACTTGGCTTAAGGAGTAGCCGACGTTTGGAAGTACTTGGAGCGTTTGCTATTAGTCGATACTCGCCGCGAGGTATGTGAACCTCTTCCTATCTCTTCTAGCATGATATGTGTGAACTATGTAGTACCAGACGACGCGTATGCTAAATGTATTTGATTGGTTTAAAACATAAAGTGTTATAACGGCTTTATGGGAAGTCTATAAACACAACTTTACGTTGGTAAGAAAATACTGTGGTTTTTAAAAGGTAAATCGATTTGAACTATAACTGGCTTGTTATGTGTTAATAGAGAACTTGAAGTAATACTTGGTTTTTGAAAACTTAAGAGTTATACTAGCTTTATGGGAAGTTAGGTATAACGGCTTAAGAATGTTTTATCGATTTCGAAATCGTAATGTATCGACAAACCATCGCAAATACATTAAAAGGAAAATGTTTTGAATAATTAAGTATTATTAAAACCAAGAGAAACTTCCATCCGCATAAGCTAAGATGAGACAAAATGATATTTCCTAGATCATGGCTGCTGTAATAAGATTGTTATAAACAAGAATATCCTTCTCACATATATGGCTTATGTTTCTCAGATAGTTTAAAAGAGAATTATATTCTTAAATGAATAAGACTATGAACTACAAAACCTTCTAAGATAAGAAACGTGAACATTGGAAATTAGGCAAACTTGAACATCGAAAAGAATGTTACTACTTGATATTACAAAGAGAAGTAATTGATTTACTTTAAAAAGATAGTCACTCTATTTTTATACTACGTATTGTGTGACATCGTGAAAGTAACGATCTTTTAAAGAGTTAACGATGAAGTACTTTGGGGATAAAATCCGAACTTGTGGGCATATAATAGAAAGTACCTCGTGTATATAACTTGATTGTGTTGGTTTGTGATAGCCTTGTAATACTTTCTTGATTGATAAGTAAACACGCCAGATGCTACGTGTTAGTATCTTGTGATGTTTGTGTAAAGGGGGTTTTTCCTTTGTTGTGCTTATGTTGTTTAACGATAAGTCGTTATGTTAGTATTTTACATCACTCATCTCGAGATGATTCCGGGTTGTCGCCTCCGACGCGGTAGCCTCAAAGCGGTCGATGGACCTATGATTCGAGAATACCTCACGCAGTCCTGTGGGCCTATGCGCGAGCTACGAGAGTTCCGTGTTAGCGCGGCCTTTACGGGCACGCGTCCACGTGGCCACGCGGATCGCGTTCGTGACGACGCCGGAGTAGCTACCGACGCGGGAATACCTCACGCGCCGACGAGATTGGCCTACGCGAGTCGCGGAAGTTCCAGACTAGACGCCGCACATTAGATATCGCGCAAGTGGCCGCTTTGATCATGCGACGGCCAGACAGATCTTATGATACGCTTCATGACCTTGTTGGTACTGGTGTTAGTAGCGGCCATGCCTTCGCATTTACCCCGCACGGTGTTATTATGGCACGTGGGACCCGTGTTCATGTGTGTTCCTCGGTGCTTTTATATCATAAATCGCCGCAGCTGGCGAAGGTATTCCACGCATGATTGATGTTGGGCGTGAGACCCATTGTTATGTTTGAGTGACGACTTTGAGGGCGGGTCCCCGACTTGATATGATCGCTTGTTTATTGTGAATCGTGGTTTTGTTATCATACATGTCTCCCGCTTTATATAGACTACTATGATTCCATTTACGCATTTTCGCCACATACTCCTGCACTGTTATCGACCTCCTTCGGGCCGCTCACGCCGCAGTTGAGGTACACCACCGTTGATCCTAGCTCTCGTGGTCAGCCAGTTGGAAGCTCCGCTTTCTCCGAGGCTTATCACGTATAGTCCCCGTCAGAGTAAGTGTTTACATTCGTGGTTTGGCGGGCCCCGTCCCGCCACGGTTGTCATATCATTCGTAGAGGTCCAGAGTAATCGCAAGTGTGGTTTGTAAAAAGGATTAATCTGTTCATGTTGAAAATGTTGTCATTTATATATATGCCGTATGGCATGTTTTTCTCTGATTATTGTTTCATATTTAATAATATGTATTGTATCGTTTTATGTTCCACTGACACTCGATGTTATATCACTAGGGTGCCCGGTAAGGCACTACCACGCCCGAATCGGTCGTGACAAAAGTGGTATCGAGCGCTTAATCCTAAAAGTGTCTACAGCATCAGATTCAAGCAGTCTTGATTATCGGTGCATGCACCACATCAATAATCGTGAGGCTATAGGTATTTAGGATTGGTTTCTATTCTTCTCACTCGAGATCGCGCCTTAGAGCCGTGTTGTAAGTTGGACCTCCGACGAAATTATTTCCTTATCGTTATGCCTCCGCGCAGGGCAAACCCGCCCAGAGGCGCGCACCGGCGGAGCCGCGAGTAGAGTTCGTGAGGGTTACGAGGCACGTGCCCAATCATCACCCGAGTTAGGTGCTTCATTCGGGATTTCGCGACATCACTAGCCCCAAGAAAGTTTAGCACGGCGGCAGCCTTACCGCGCCATGATATTTGAACCTTCGCCCACGACCAGAACAGAGAATATGGATTGCAAAGAGGCGACTACATTAGCTATGGATTTAACTACCGCAGAGTATACCGATGTACCGCGAGTCTTGATGAATATCAACGGCAGGGTTGTGCAAGAGTAGTTCTTCGCTTAGGCTTGAGCATGGCTCGTGGTACGAGCTTATACACGCAGCCGAGAAACGTAGAGATCGACGCGTTAACCAAGGATGCAAGAGGCCGTGAGCAAAAGGTCCTTTGGTAACTTTCGAGGCGAGTCACCTCACCAAAGAGATTTGATTATGCACATCCACAATGCAGAGTGGTCTTCCACGATTTCGTGACGCTCGTACGCAGGAGTTGGTTAGAACTCCGTGGCTTCCGCTCATTGGCGCACGCCATCCCGGGAATGTCGCCTTTAGTTCGCACTTGTTGTACCATGACCGCCGTGGTCCGATGTCGAAAGAGTGTCCCGCAGGAGGACTTAGCCTTCGTGATCGCGGTAGTTCGTCACCTTCCTTAGCTACGCGCTACTACGGGCGAGTTTGATTAGAACGACTGCGGAGGAAGCAAGATTCGTGCATATCCTTAACCCTCAGAGTTCGGTATGTGTGATAAGACGGGTATAGCATAAGTGCTATGTTTTGATAGCGCAGTGTTAATATTTGTGATTAGAAATCATGGTTAGTAACCGGGAAGACGGGGGATAGAGAAAGTGTGAGCCTTAGAGTTTTACGCGTAGAAACCTTGAGGTGCGCCGCTCGAGTAAAGGTGTAGTGTTATGTTTGATCCTTATCGGAGCGCATAGTGCACGTGAGCTATGTTTGTGGGATAAGTCCCTGAGTAGCGTGATTTGAAAGAGGTAGTCGAGCCAGAAGACCGCTAGGTTTTCAAACGTGATTAGTGAGATTGTTCGGATCGGGAGCTAGTATCACGCGCTTACGGCCGTCGAGGTTACGCCGCGGTCAACCCGCGGTAGGTTCAGTGGGGTCGGGTTGTGGTGGTCCCGCTGTGTTAGGGCGTGAGGGTGTTAGGCCCAAGTTTAGTTAACCAAAGATACGAAGTTCGTGGACGTCTCGACCGCTGGTCGCCGGCGAGGTCACCGCCTTGTCTTCTAGCAAGCAGTTTACTCGGCAGTTGTTGATTTTACCGTAAAGGTTGTAAGGCTGCACGGTGCCTACCTTCACCTTATGACGCATGGAGCCTGTGGTACGACTATTTTGTTTCGAAAGTTTTACTGTGCAAGGTTAAGAACTCGCGTAGTCTCAGACCGCATTCGCCTCGCCGTTGTTTGGATTTCGAGGTAGTTGTGGGGATTGTTGTCTCGGAGAGGGAAATGTTTTTAACTACCATTTCGGTGTTCGATGTTGCCTTACGAAGCCTCAGGCGGCGAAGTGTAAGTTGGCCGATTGGTTCGATGTTGGCAAGCGTTCGCATAAATGTTCAGCTTGTTCCACAGATCAGGTTAGTGAAGTTTGTCTAGAAGAAGTTCTAGCAACTCGGAGGAAATCGTGACGGATAATCGCGACGACGCCAGAGTTCAGCCGACGGTCGGTCTTGATGTACCACCCTGCCAGTGTGACGAGTTTTGGAAACAGAGGAACTTAGCCCGAGTTGTTTGGGCCCTTTGAGTTCATGTGAAGAATAGGCCAGTTGCCTATATGTTAGCTTTTGTCGTCCGACTTAGGAGGCAGATGTCCTGCCTTTCGTATTGTTATGTTCGGGAAAGTATCGAGATCCATCCAGAGTGTTCCCGCACGATTAATGACCAGTTAGAGATAGTAACCCCGAGTTTCGGAACCGGCCAAAGATCAAGAGTTCGTGTACGGATACCGCAGTGATCACACGCGATCCGGCATCATTTGTCGGGTCGCCGAGAAGGTTTATGCCTCGCAAAGTGACAAAAGTGGTATCACGTGGTAAGAATTCGAGTGTAAAGAGAAGGCACGACACGTAAGTGGAAGAGCGGCGTGTATGGCGAGCGTAGATGTGATCATTTCTTTTGTGGAGAAAGTGCGAAGAAATTATATTTTAGACCCTGACGGGAGCGCGTGATGTTAGAGGCGTGTCTCGTGGACTTGAAGGTAAGTACTTTGCGCAAGTTGGTTCCGTGGGCTACGCGTGGGCGTGATTGTTTTCGTAAGTATAGAAATGGCGACTATACTGCGCGCTTGTTTTGAGGCTTAGAAGGAACATTCGACGAATGTTTCTAAGAGGGAGAATGTTATACCGTATTTCCAGTATGTACGCAGGACGACGAGGAAATTTCGAACTTCAAGTAGGCTCGCCGATTTAATTTGTGCACAACACCCTGTTAGAGTCGCTTTTCTACAAACGCTTTCACAGCCTTTCGTAGGGAATTTCCGCTATGCCATATTTTATTTTTGCGGATTTTTCCGAGAGATTTAAACATTTTGGACCTAACAAGAGGCGACACTTGTCACCCTCTCATTGGAACACCTCGACGACATTATGGACGATTTGGGCTTACGAGTAGGTAGGATATTTTGTGTTGGTTGGTGTGGTAGATGGATAAGGTGTACTGTGAATCTTGGCCTTACACTTGTGTAGCACTTGGCTCAATCTTGGCCATTGGTTGGCCTTCACTTGGCCTATAAATACCCATCCCTTTGAAGACTTATTCATCCATTCCTAAATGTTCCTAAGTGTTAAATCTTCTCCTCCCCTTTGTGTCGAAGTTCGGCCAAGAGGCCTCCCTCTCCCAGAGGTTTCGCCGGCGGGTATACCCTCCTAGTAGTGTGGCCTGGGTACCCCCAGCCTAGTTGCTTTGATAATACCCCTCTCTTGGTAGAAATACTCTCAAAAGTATTGTTATAATGCCCAAATTACTTTAGCCGTATACCTTGTAGTATTCTAAGGTTATACCTATACGAAAAGCCCAGAAATACTATTATACTTCCCGTCTGTCACAAAACCGAAACCCTAGGAAAATCTCCATAGTCCGTTGGAGTATTGTGTATAAGTTGGTTAGAACTTCTAAGGGTGGTTTAGAGCGGGTTGGAGCGCCTGAGTCGAGCTAAACGATTGCCCAGGATCGACTTTATACTTGGATAATTATGGGCTTATCGAGGTAAATATCTTGTCCCTCTATTGTAATTGGAAATTACATGTTGTTAGATTATATAGTTGAAGTATGCTATATATAGTACTGAACATAGTTATCGGCAATGTCTTGCGACTTAAGCCTGAATAAAACTTACGCAATGTCTCGCGACTTAAGCCCAATTTAAAGAAGAATACCGAATCGTAATTACATGGTCAGACATAAAGAGACTTGTGTAGTAGTACCGTGAAGTAGAATTGTACAGTAGGGTTAGATGTATAACCCCGTCGCTTGGTAGCCTACCGTTAGAGGAGGAGATTTACGCCACATGTGGGAGTCTTCGCCAATTTTCTCAGAGAATATTCTACGATTAGACCTAAATGTTAATAAGCGCTGTGGCCTTATAGGTTGAAGTACTACGTGGCGCGATCTACTTGGCTTAAGGAGTAGCCGACGTTTGGAAGTACTTGAGCGCTTTGCTATTAGTCGATACTCCGCGCGGTATGTGAACCTCTTCCTATCTCTTCTAGCATGATATGTGTGAACTATGTAGTAATAGACGATACGTGTGCTAAATGTATTTGATTGGTTTAAAACATAAAGTGTTATAACGCTTTATGGGAAGTCGTTATAAACACTTTATGTTGGTAAGAAAATACTTGTGGTTTTTAAAAGGTAATCGATTTGAACTATAATCGCTTGTTATGTGTTAATAGAGAACTTGAAGTAATACTTGGTTTTGAAAACTTAAGAGTTATACTAGCTTTATGGGAAGTTAGGTATAACGGCTTAAGAATGTTTTCTTCGATTTCGAAATCGAATGTGTATCGACAAACCATCGCAAATACATTAAAAGGAAAATGTTTTGAATAATTAAGTATTATTAAAACAAGAGAAACTTCCATCCGCATGAAGCTAAGATGAGACAAAATGATATTTCCTAGATCATGGTCTTTGTAATAAGATTGTTATAAACAAGAATATCCTTCTCACATATATGGCTTATGTTTCTCGATAGTTTAACAGAGAATTATATTCTTAAATGAATAAGACTATGAACTACAAAACCTTCTAAGATAAGAAACGTGAACATTGGAAATTAGGCAAACTTGAACATTGGAAAAGAATGTTACTACTTGATATTACAAAGAGAAGTAATTGATTTACTTTAAAAGATAGTCACTCTATTTTTATACTACGTATTGTGTGACATTGTGAAAGTAACGTATCTTTTAAAAGTTAATGTATGAAGTACTTTGGGGATAAAACCCGAACTTGTGGGCATATAATAGAAAGTACCTTGTGTATATAACTTGATTGTGTTGGTTTGTGATAGCCTTGTAATACTTTCTTGTTGATTGATAAGTAAACACGCTAGGATGCTACGTGTGTTAGTATCTTGTGATGTTTGTGTAAAGGGGTTTTTCCTTTGTTGTGCTTATGTTGTTTAACGATAAGTCGTTATGTTAGTATTTTACATCACTCATCTCGAGATGATTCCGGGGTTAGGCTCCGATGCGGGTAGACTCAGCGGTCGATGGACCTATGATTCGAGAATACCTCACGCAGTCCCAGAGCCTACGCGAGCTACGAGTTCGAGGTTAGTGTCGCCTTTACGGGTACGCGTCCATGCGGGCTACGCGATCGCGAAGTCCGTGACGACGCCGGGAGTAGCTACCTCGATGCGGGAATACCTCATGCGCCGATGAGATTGGCCTATGCGAGTCGCTGGGAAGTTCGGGACTAGACGCGCGACATTAGATATCTGCGGGCAAGTGGCGGCTTTGATCATGTGACGGTCTAGACAGATCTTATGATACAGTTCATGACCTTGTTGGTACTGTGGGTGTTAGTAGTCGGCTATGCCTTCGTACTTACCCCGTACGGTGTTATTATGGCACAGGTGGGACCTGGTGTTCATGTGTGTTCCTTGGTGCTTTTATATCATAAACTGCCGGCAGTGAGGAAGGTATTCCACGGGCATGAGTGATGTTGTGGGCGTGAGACCCATTGTTATGTTTGAGTGATGACTTTGAGGGCATGGGTCCCTGACTTGATATGATTGCTTGTTTATTGTGAACTGTGGTTTTGTTATCATACATGTCTCCTGCTTTATATAGACTACTATGATTCCATTTACGATTTTCGCTTCACATACCTGCACTGCCAGATCGACCTCGCCGGGCCGCGTTCATGCCGCAGTCGAGGTACACCGCCGTTGATCCTAGCTCGTGGTCACAGTTACTGGGAAGCTCCGTTTCCCGAGGCTTATCAGGTATAGTCCCCGTCAGAGTAAGTGTTTACATTCAGGGGTTTGGCGGGGCCCTGTCCCGCCATGGTTGTCATATCATTCGTAGAGGTCTGTAGTACTGTTGTGGGCAGGGTTTGTAAAAAGGATTAAACTGTTCATGTTGAAAAAGTTGTCATTTATATATATGCCGAAAGGCAAGTTTTTCTCAGATTATTGTTTCATATTTCATAATATGTCTTGTATCGTTTTATGTTCCGCTGATTACTCTGATGTTATATCACTAGGGTGCCCGGGGTAAGGCACCAGTCACGGGCCCGGAATCGGGTCGTGACAAAAGCCTATGGGAGGGTGACAAGTGTCCCTCCCATCCTTTTGACCAGAATAGGGTCCTATTTTAGGGCCAAGTCTTGGAAGACTTGGCCATTTCATCTTGGAAACCCTCCTAAGAAACCCTCTCCCTTTTCTCTCTAGATTTTGAAGAAAACCTTGCCATAGGAGAAATTGTTGGAGCGGCGGCAAGAAGGAAAAGTGTGGGTAAACTTGTGGGAAGCGCTGGTGGACGAGTTTGACGGAAAAGAAGTGGAAGAAAGGGGCTTTTGTGGGTTTCTCCAAAGGTAAAAGTTCCCCTTCTCTTGGTTATGGGTTAATACTTGTTATAGTAGTTTAGAAATGAGCCTGAGGCTGTTTTAGTTAAGTTGAATAGATTTAGATCTTGTTGTCTTGTTGAAAACTGAAATGGGCATGTTAGCCTTAAGATGATAACTTCAATTTGGTTACTAATTTGGTCGTCGCATGTTGTAAAGGGGGATTGTAGTTGTTGAAGATGTCTAGGGCTAGATATCATGTTAGACCTAAGAACTTGGATTGGAAAAGAGTTGAAAGGGGTTAGTATTGGTTTTATTGTTGGCCAAGAATGGCATGGAAATTATTGGCCTAGTAAGTTGTATTAAGTTTTGATATCGTTTTTGGGTAGGAATTTTACACGTCTAATAGGCGTGTAATCCCCTATTGTTGATTGCATTGTTTGGGCCTTAAATGTGGCGTGTTTGGTTATTGTATTCGGCCTTGAAAAAAGTGGCAAAGTAAGTAGAAACAAAGGAAGTGCTGTCCGATTTTCCGTAGAATTTAGTGACTTAGCACTTAAGAATATTCTACGTTTGAAGTAAGAGGTTAATGGACGTATTGTGGCCATTATAGGTTGAAGTACTAAGTATAACGTATCCTACTTGAAGAATGGAATAGCTCAAGGTTGAAGTACTTTGGAGCATTTTGCTACTTGTCGACAATCGTCGCGAGGTATGTGAACCTCTTCCTTCCTTTGGCATGATTCTATGTATGGAATATACCTGTGGTATCATTTCATGTTTCCTTATACTCTTAGAAGTTAAGAGGTAGTTGTGTGACTTACTCTATATAGAACTTTTCCTATCTTTTGAGCATGACTAGTTGCACGTATGTAGTACGGTAGACGTACAACACCTTGATATCCTTTACTAGTTTTATGAATAGCCAAGTCGGGTGAGTTAGGAGATTTACTCACTTCTTTGAAAGAATAAAGGATGTCTTAAGTTTTATTAAGTTAAGGGACTTGAAGATTTTTAAAGTATGTGATACTTGTTCTGTTTTAAACGTATAAGTCCCTTGGATAGGAAATGGTATTTGGCTAAGGCATAAAGTGAATATAACGACTTTATGGGGAGTTGGTTATAATTGCTTTATGAAAAGATAAATGACTTGATTTTAGTGAAAAGGCAACTTGATTTTAAGGCATCAATTGCCTAAGGTTTTATAATAAAAGGAGTCACTTGAGTTCTAAAGGTTAAGAGACTAACTGTATTTTTGAAAGTTAAGAGAATTGATTTGAAAGTATATAATACTTGGTTTTAAAAAGTAGAAGTCTTTTGGTTATAAAAAGAATGAATTAGTTTAAGGCATAAAGTTAGTATGACGACTTTATGGGAAATTGGTTATAATAACTTTATGGGAGGTTAAGAGAATGGTTTTCTTCAGTAACATAAACAAGAAATGATTTGAAATAAAGAAGGGCAAATTGTTTTAAAGGTACCAATTGCTTAAGGTTTTTAAGAAAGAAGTCACTTGATTTAGAAGCCGGTAATTGTATTTCTAAAAGGTATTGTGACTTATCTTGAAAGGTAGAGATGACTTGATACTACGGTTGTTAGTATGGAAGTTTTATTTGAAAAGAGTATTTCTAAAGGAGTAGAGGTGCGTAGTCGTTGGGTTAAATTCGGGTTTTATATGACATTATCGACCGAGAGATGGGGCAAGATACCTTACGCAGACTATATGACATTATCGACCCGAGAGATGGCAAAGATACCTTTACGCGCACTATATGACATTATCGACCAGAGATGGGCAGGCGGTATACCTTACGCGCACTATGACATGCTCGACCAGATTCGCAAGATACCTACGCGCACTATATGACATTATCGACCCGAGATGGGCGGCAAGTATACCTTACGCGCACTATATGACATTATTGACCCGAGATGGGCGCAAGATACCTTACGCAGACTATATGACATTATCGACCCAAAGATGGCGGCAAGATACCTTACGCGAACTATATGACATTATCGATCCGGAGATGGGCAGGCGATACCTTTATGGGCGGACTATAGGACATTATCGCGTCCCGAAGATGGGCGACAGTATACCTTTGGGCGACTATGTGACTTTATCGCGTCCCGTGTTGGGCGGCAAATAGGTGTCCTCCGTAGCGGCCGACTAGGTTGTGTAAGGTAAGTAGGTTATATGGTAGTGAACTTGATGATTTTCGAAGTAAGCACGTAAGGAAGTGACTATAACCTTTATTGAGAAATGGGAAAAGATAATAAGGTGCGATTAAGTTCACGAGGTAATGACATGGTAGGCTCGTATTTACTTCTTTTACACTTACCCCGTCATGCTTTTATACGATATGTTTTAATTGTTGTACCTTATTTCCATTCCATATTAAATTGTTATGCGACTTCGGGTTGCGTTCATGCCCGCAGTATTTAGGTGCCTGAGTTGGTGATCCTTGCTCTTAGGATCTCGGTTCGGTTGGGAAAAAGCTCCATTTGCTCGAGGCTTATCTATTTGCGGTTTCCCGAGGTAGTAGATTCATGTATATTCGGGGTATGGCGGGCCTTGTCCCGCCACGATGTTATGTTAAAACTCTTAGAGGTCATGTAGTCACATGTCAGGGTCGATTTGTAAAGAAATGAGGCAACCTTGGCCGTATATATTTATGTTCGGAAGGTAGCCCTATCGGCTAACCTGTTGTTTTACTTCTGTTGTTTTATTTTATAAGTTTCATGTATGTTCCGCTTGTCACGACCCGAACCGGGGCCCGTGACTGGTGCCTTACCCCGGGCACACTAGTGATACAACATCAGAGAAAATCAGCGGAAGTAAAACATGAACATGAAATGAGAGATATAATAAATAATCAGGCCAACCAAAACAGTTGCCTTCGTGATATATACATACAAACCCGACAGTTTAATCCTTTTTACAACACCGCCACAATAGTACTCTGCACTTAAGATTTACAACAACTATGACGACAGTGGCCCCGCCATACCACGAATGTACAAGAACCTACGACTCGTGGAACACATACCAAAAGATAAGCCTCAAGGAACGGAGCTTCCCAATAAGTCAAAGGTGATCCTAAAAGGGATCGACAATGATGCCTTCTACTGCGGCGTGAACGCAGCCGAAGGAGGTCGACAACAGTACCAAGTATGTGAATCAGAAATATCAGAAATGAAATCATAGCATATATAAAGCAGTGAGACATGTATGATAACCAAACTACGATTCACGATAAATAGCGATGTAAGTCGTGACTCACGCCTCGAGTCATCACTCACGTACGTGGAATACCTTCCTCATCACGGCGATGCATGATATGATAACAATAAGACATCATTCCAAATGGAAGCATACCCGTGCGCTACGATCGTCGGTATGTCCAAAGGGAAAAAATAAGACAGCATTCCAAATGGAAACATACCCGTGCGCTACGCATCGTGTCAGTATGTCCAAAGGGAAACAATAAGACAGCATTCCAAATGGAAGCATACCCGTGCGCTACGCATCGTGTCAGTATGTCCAAAGGGAAACAATAAGGCAGTATCAAAATGGAAGCATACCCGTGCGCTACGCATCGTGTCAGTATGTCCAAAGCGATTAAAAAAAGTAACCCTATCAGCGTGAACGCATCTGCGAATTTATCCGTCACCGCGGCCACGTCCGTAAGTTCTCAACAAGTCAACCGACCCTCCATCGAGAGGCGCGGTAGTATAGAAACACAATTCTTGCACAACAAAGGCTATCACGACAAGCATAGACAAGTTTCACAACAACAAGCATAGGCAAGTTTCACAACAACAAGCATAGGCAAGTTTCACAACAACAAGCATAGGCAAGTTTCACAACTCAAAGTACTTTCATTTTTATGCCAAGGTCCGGGTTTTAACCCTAAAGTACTACGTACGTTAAATTCCTTTTAAAGATCCATTTCCTTCTATAAAAGTCACCCGATACCCGTAGTATAAAATAGAGTGACTTATATCTTTTAAGTAGACCAAAACAACTTCCATACTTTCCTTTTTAAAACCAAATTAAGGCAACACTATGCCTTCTTTTTAGACCAAAACACTTCTCTTTTTAAAGTCACGTTACCACATTAAAACCAATGACAAAACCCTCCTTTTGTTTTCATAAAGTCGTTATAACTATCTTCCTATAAAGCTGTTATAATACTTTATGTTTTAAACCAATTTAAGACAACACAATGCCTTTCTTTTCCCTAAAGTTCCAGTTTGCCTAATTTCAATTACGCAAGTCTCTTTTTAGAAAAGTTTCATAGTTCAATGTCTTAATCTCTTTTAAAACAATTGAGTAACATATGCCATAAAGTAGCAGTTATTCTTGTTCATAATAAATCTTATTAAGTAGCCATGATCTAGGAAATGTAATATCATTTTGTCTCATCTTAGCTTCATGCGGATGGAGGTTTCTACTTGGTTTTAATAATACTTCATTATTCAATACATTTCCCTTTATTAGTACGCTGATGGATTGTCGATACTCATTATCATTTCCGACATCAAGAAACATTATTCTTTAGAAACCAAGTACTCATTACTCACGAATGAGGTTTCATACATCTTACAACTTTCAAATCAATTTAATTAAGTTAAGTCTCTTATCTTATAAGATCAAGTCTCTTAACTTCTAAGATCAAATAGCCATTCTTTTTATCTCTTTTAGACGTTATACCTAACTTCCCATAAAGCTAGTATAACTCTTAAGTTCTCAAAACCAAGTATTACTCTTCTTAAAAAAAAAGGGTTTCTTAAGGAGAGACTTCAAGTTCTTTATTATTACACATCAAGTCAGTTATAAGTCAAATCAGTTACCTTTTAACAATCACAAAGCACTTTCTTATATACATAAAGCTGTTATAACCAACTTCCCATAAAGCCGTTATAACCCTTTATGTTTTAAACCAATCAAATACGTTTAACATACGACGTCTACCGTACTACATAGTTATACACATATCATGCTAGAAAGATAGGAAGAGGTTCACATACCTCGCGACGATTATCGAATAATAGCAAAACGCTCCAAGTACCTCAAACCGTCAGCTACACCTTAAGCCAAGCAGATCACGCCACACGTAGTACTTCAACCTATAGAGGCCACAAGGCGCCTATTAACATCTTAGATCTCAATGTAGAATATTCTACGTAAAATTGGCAAAGACCTCCCCGCAACAACAGCGTAAATCTCCTCCTCTATCGAGGTCGCCTACCCACCAACCGGGGGGTTTACATCGCCTAACCTGACGTGTACAACTCTCTACTACACATCAATGCTACACAAGTCTCATCAGAATACACCTATGTAATTACGATTCGATTCTCTTCTTTAAAGTCAGGCTTAAGTCGCAAGACATTGCCGTAAGTATTATTCAGGCTTAAGTCAAAAGACATTGCCGCACAACTATGTTCACTTCTATATATAGTATACTTTAACTATATATTCCTACAACATGTAATTCCCAATTACAAATGAAGGTCAAGAGTGTTTACCTCGATAAGCCCAAAATTATCCAAGTTATATGTCGATCCCGAACAACGTTTAGCTCCTACTCCGCGCCCAATCCGCTCCAACAACCCTTAGAAGTTCTTCGCAACTTACTTAAACACTTCAACCGACTATGAAGGTTTTCCTTAGGGTTTCGTTTTCTGACTGAGGGAAGTATAATAGTATTTTCTGGGCTTTTGTATAAGTGCAACCTTGGGAATACTACAAGGTATTTGGGCCAAGGTATTTGGGCAGTATAACTATACTAGAGAGTATTTCTATACCACAACAAGGGTATTATACGAAAACAACTAGGCTAGCACCTCGAGAGGGGATACTTTCGGCTAGGGAGGGGGCCTCAGCCGAACCACTTAGGCTAGAGGGGAGAGGGTGTTGGACGAAAAGCTCAAGGGAGAGGAGGATTTTTCAAGACTTAGAACAATTTAGGATGAAGAAGTTCATCAACTTAGAGGGTATTTATAGGTCAAGCCATGCCAACCAATGGCCAAGATCACTCCAAGTGTAAGGCAAGTGTAGGGCTAGATTTCAACCATGTGTACCTTATCCATCTACCACACAACTTGCACAAAATATCCTACCTACTACACAAGACCCAAACGTCCAATATTGCCGCCCGTTTCGATGCGAGGTGACACACGCCACCCTCCCGTTGGTCCAAAATGTTACGTCTCTAAAAATCCGAAAAAATTATTATTGACATAGCCTGAATTTTCCATACGAAAGTCGTGGAAACGTTTTCGAAAAACGACTCCTTTTGGTAGTTATGCACAAATTCGAACCTATGCCTACTTTAAGGCTCAAATTGTATCGCACGCCTCACGTACATACTGCGAAATACGGTATAACATTCTCCTCCTTAGAAACATTCGTTCCGAATGTTCCTTCTCAAGACGGATAACGATGAAGTTCTTCTAACAAGTTGCCAACGCCACACCTGGCCACGAAATATCACACGTTCTCTTCCTTCCTTACTCGTCGTGCCCTTCTCGGACACTTGAACTCCTCTAGTATACGTACCACACTTCAGTCATCGCTTCCCAAAACTTTGGAGTCACCACCTCCAAACTTGGTCATCTTACTAGCTTCAATCTCCTTAAGGCCATTCCCGCCTTCACGATCCGCTCGTCGAACATATCCACGAACTCATACGATGGTTATCTAATCACGGGCCTAGCACCTCGTGACCCTACCACCGCGGGACCACCCGTAGCCGACCCCACTTTGAAACCGGCCGGGTGGCCCTCAACACGGCCCCAACCCGACCCACTTACGCATCACACTCTTGTTCCCGATCCGAACAATCTTACCTCTACAGTCATGAAAGTTACCACTTCCATTTTTACACTACCCAAGGAAATTTCCCACAATTACTCTACGTATGATTATACATTCGACAAAGATCACCCGCAAGATCTTGTACTCAAGACGGCCTTACATCTAAGGTCTCAACTGTAATATTCTAAGGTTCATCATTTCTCACCCCAGCTTACCCTTTTTCACTAACTGTGTTCTAAATCACATTTTAGCACAAAGCTATCCGAACATAACACTTAACACATTATCATAGCATCGATACATACAAGTCTCTGAGGTTAAGGATATACTGAAAGTAGGCGGTTCAAGGACCGCTAAAATCGGGAACTTCCACCGCGACCTCTACCGTGGCTCCGCCGGCATGAACATCCCGCCTAGTGGAAGGTGAAGAACCCGCAATCGATCTCGTAGTCATGCTATCCTACCATGCTACCTGGTCGGACAAGTTCCCTAAAATGGCCTCACGCCGCATGTAAAACAAACTCCCGACTAGCACGACACTCAATCGCGAGTCTACCACGTCACAACGAGGTAGGGTGGCTTCACCGCTAACACCCTACTCTCCCAAAAATCTGAACCTCGAGCCCTAACCCGCTTCCCGAATACTCTGGATGCTCAAGATTGTGGAGGACCACTCAGATCGGGCGAGGCGCATAACTAGTCTGCGCCGAGGCGTCCGCCAAAGTCACCAAAGGACCTGCTGTACGCCCTCTTCTCACGACTGGTCATTTCGCCGATTTCTCCGCCTCACCTCTAAGTGCATAAGCTGCGATGCGGCAATGTCCATGCCCTACCAAGAGCTACACCCGAACAACTCTCGCTAGGTAATCATCGAGCCTCAGAACATATCGGTGCACTCGATCCCCATACTAGCTACTAATGCGGGACGCACGGGCCAATGAGTCGAACTCACATTGTACTCCCGAATCAGACGCCTGCTTCGCCGCAACACCAAAAATCTGTCGCCCGAGCCCTCCTCATCCGTGAGGCAAGAAATGTGCAAGAAATGCCTCGAGAACTCGCCCCAAACGGCTGGAAGTGCATGCTCTCCCGGATAGCTCCACGAATCAAACCGGGCCGATGCGGTATCACGCGGCCGATGTGAACCTAGGACCACCGACTCGGTCTCCGATGCCTTGATCACTCACGATCCGTCAGAATCGCTTGGATGAACTCCTGCGGATCATCCTCGTGCCTCGACCCATAAAACTGGCGCCTACAACTCGTAAAATCCGTAGTCTCAAGCATGCGCTCGGGGGTGAACTATGGGTCGAATCGGAAGATCCAAATCGACCTATCCTCAAGTTCGCCACAACCGCCATTAATCGCCATCTCCTTGTAACCATCGTCTCTCGCCTCACTGTAGATCGAGGCTCAGTGCTGCGTCTCAGAGATCGCCGCTTACTCGTATCTCCTCTCGCCGCTTGCCCTTCGCCCGGTTGCTGCGCGAGGCATAATCGTAAAACGAGATACGCCGAGGGTCCAACTTACAACACGATCTAAGGCACGATCTCAGAATGAGAAGAATGGAAACCAATCCTAAATGTCCTATAGCCTCCTGATTATAGATGTGGTGCACAACACACCGATAATCAAGACTCTACTAGACACGGTCTGTAGACACTTTCGGAGGACTAACTGCTCTGATACCACTTTTGTCACTTTATCGCGAGTCCCACTCCGAGGACCCAACAAATGGTACCGGGCTGCTTGCGATCCCACACACAGCGGACGTGCCATACGGAGAGCCACGGTTCGGATTCTTCGTGGTAGGCTCGCCTTTATACGCCACCGGGCGAGGTCGATAACAGTACCAAGTATGTGAAATTGTAAAATATCAGAATGAAATCATAGAAGTCTATATAAAGCGGAGACATGTATGATAACCAAACTACGATCACGATAAATAAGCGCCATGTAAGTCGTGACTCACGCCTCGTAGTCATCACTACGCCCGTGGAATACCTTCCTCACCGCCATAGCCATGATATGATAACAATAAGACAGCATTCCAAATGGAAGCATACCCGTGCGCTACGCATCGTGTCAGTATGTCCAAAGGGAAACAATAAGACAGCATTCCAAATGGAAACATACCCGTGCGCTACGCATCGTGTCAGTATGTCCAAAGGGAAACAATAAGACAGCATTCCAAATGGAAGCATACCCGTGCGCTACGCATCGTGTCAGTATGTCCAAAGGGAAACAATAAGGCAGTATCAAAATGGAAGCATACCCGTGCGCTACGCATCGTGTCAGTATGTCCAAAGCGATTAACAAAAGTAACCCTATCAACAGGAACGTACCCGTGGAATTTATCCGTCACTGCCGGTCACGTCCAAGTAAGTTCTCAACAAGTCAACCGACCCTCCATCGAGAGGCGCGGTAGTATAGAAACACAATTCTTGCACAACAAAGGCTATCACGACAAGCATAGACAAGTTTCACAACAACAAGCATAGGCAAGTTTCACAACAACAAGCATAGGCAAGTTTCACAACTCAAAGTACTTTCATTTTTATGCCAAGGTCCGGGTTTTAACCCTAAAGTACTACGTACGTTAAATTTCTTTTAAAGATCCATTTCCTTCTATAAAAGTCACCCGATACCCGTAGTATAAAATAGAGTGACTTATATCTTTTAAGTAGACCAAAGCAACTTCCATACTTTCCTTTTTAAAACCAAATTAAGGCAACACTATGCCTTCTTTTTAGACCAAAACACTTCTCTTTTTAAAGTCACGTTACCACATTAAAACCAATGACAAAACCCTCCTTTTGTTTTCATAAAGTCGTTATAACTATCTTCCTATAAAGCTGTTATAATACTTTATGTTTTAAACCAATTTAAGACAACACAATGCCTTTCTTTTCCCTAAAGTTCCAGTTTGCCTAATTTCAATTACGCAAGTCTCTTTTTAGAAAAGTTTCATAGTTCAATGTCTTAATCTCTTTTTAAAACAATTGAGTAACAAATGCCATAAAGTAGCAGGTTATTCTTGTTCATAATAAATCTTATTAAGCACCATGATCTAGGAAATGTAATATCATTTTGTCTCATCTTAGCTTCTATGCAGATGGAGGTTTCTACGGTTTTAATAATACTTCATTATTCAATACATTTCTTTATTAGCGCCGATGGATTGTCGATACTCATTATCATTTCCGATATCAGTAAAACATTATTCTTTAGAAACCAAGTACTCATTACTCACGAATGAGGTTTCATACATCTTACAACTTTCAAATCAATTTAATTAAGTTAAGTCTCTTATCTTATAAGATCAAGTCTCTTAACTTCTAAGATCAAATAGCCATTCTTTTTATCTCTTTTAGACGTTATACCTAACTTCCCATAAAGCTAGTATAACTCTTAAGTTCTCAAAACCAAGTATTACTCTTCTTAAATAAAAGGGTTTCTTAAGGAGAGACTTCAAGTTCTTTATTATTACACATCAAGTCAGTTATAAGTCAAATCAGTTACCTTTTAACAATCACAAAGCACTTTCTTATATACATAAAGCTGTTATAACCAACTTCCCATAAAGCCGTTATAACCCTTTATGTTTTAAACCAATCAAATACATTTAACACATGACGCTTCACCGTACTACATAGTTATACACATATCATGCTAGGAAGATAGGAAGAGGTTCACATACCTCGCGACGATTATCGACTAATAGCAAAACGCTCCAAGTACCTCAAACCGTCGGCTACACCTTAAGCCAAGCAGATCACGCCACACGTAGTACTTCAACCTATAGAGGCCACAAGGCGCCTATTAACATCTTAGATCTCAATGTAGAATATTCTACAGAAAATTCGGCAGCACCTCCCCCCCGCAACAGCGTAAATCTCCTCCTCTATCGAGGCCGGCTACCCAGCCAACCAGGGGGGGGGGTTTACACGTCTAACCGGACGTGTACAACTCTACTACACATCAATGCTACACAAGTCTACTGTAATACAGTCCTATGTAATTACAGTTCAGTTCTCTTCTTTATATTCAGGCTTAAGTCGCAAGACATTGCCGTAAGTATTATTCAGGCTTAAGTCAAAAGACATTGCCGCACAACTATGTTCACTTCTATATATAGTATACTTTAACTATATATTCCTACAACATGTAATTCCCAATTACAACAGAAGGTCAAGAGTGTTTACCTCGATAAGCCCAAAATTATCCAAGTTATATGTCGATCCTGAACAACGTTTAGCTCCTACTCCGGCGCTCCAATCCGCTCCAAACAACCCTTAGAAGTTCTTCGCAACTTCTACTTAAACACTTCAACCGACTATGAAGGTTTTCCTTAGGGTTTCGTTTTGTGACTGAGGGAAGTATAATAGTATTTTCTGGGCTTTTGTATAAGTGTAACCTTGGGAATACTACAAGGTATTTGGGCATTATAACAATACTAGGAGAGTATTTCTATACCACAACAAGGGGTATTATACGAAACAACTAGGCAGTGGGGTACCCCACTGCTAGCACCTCAAGGAGGGGATACTTTCGGCTAGTTAGGGAGTGGCCTCACCAACCACTTAGGCTAGAGGGAGAGGTGTTGGACGAAAAGCTCGAGGGAGAGGGAGGATTTTTCAAGACTTAGAACAATTTAGGATGAAGAAGTTCATCAACTTAGAGGGTATTTATAGTCAAGCCATGGCCAACCAATGGCCAAGATCACTCCAAGTGTAAGGCAAGTGTAGGCTAGATTTCAACCATGTGTACCTTATCCATCTACCACACAACTTGCACAAAATATCCTACCTACTACACAAGACCCAAACGCCCAATATTGTCGTCCAAGTTTCAATGTGAGGGTGACACATGTCACCCTCCGCTGGTCCAAAATGTTACGCCTCTCGGAAAAATCCGCAAAATTATTATCGACATAGCCGGAATTTTCCCTACGAAAGTCGTGAAACGTTTCGTCGAAAAACGACTCCTTTTGGTAGTTATGCACAAATTCGAACCTATGCCTACTTTAAGGCTCAAATTGTATACGTACGCCCTCACGTACATACTCTGGAAATACGGGGTATAACACCGCTGATTATCTTTGATGTTTACATGCGCGGTGCCTGTAGGCACCGGGCCGCGCCTCGGGTCGGGTCGTGACAAAAGTGGTATCAGAGCAGTTAATCCTCGGAAAGTGTCTACAGACCGTGTCTAGTAGAGTCTTGATTATCGGTGTGTTGTGCACCACATCTATAATCAGGAGGCTACAGGATATTTAGGATTGGTTTCCATTCTTCTCACTCTGAGATCGTGCCTTAGAGCTGTGTTATAAGTTGGACTCCCTCTGGCGTATTCTTATGTACCCGTTACGCCTCTACGCAAGGCAACCAGAGCCCAGGAGGGCAAGGCAGCAGAGGGAGCTACGAGTAGAACACAGAGGGTTACGAGGGCACAGGCCCGGTCATTACCTGAGATAGTACTTCAGACGACGAGTTTTATGACGCCGCTAGCCCCAGCAGAGTTTAGAGCGGCAGCAGTTTCTACTGAGGCCACGATACCTGAGCCTCCAGTTTCACGACCAGGAGCCGAGGATATGAGTTACAAGGAAATGGCCCAGTTACTAGCTAGGCTTGTGGCTAGGAATGAGGACAGACGAGAGCCGGTGGTTCCGGCAGTACCAGTGATTCACCCTAGATCCGATAATCTGAGACTTCGGGATTTCTTGAGTTGCAGTTCGCCAGAGTTCTATGGATAGAGAGCTGAGGATGATCCTCAGGGTGTCGTGCTAGTTTGGGAGATTGTTATACCGTCGGGCCGCATGAGATGGGAGGATGTCCAAGCAGGAGGGATACAAGAGGGATGACTCGGCCTTTCTGGGGTGGTGGTCGTTCATCGCCTTATTTAGCTAGCGCCTGCAGTGTGATTATGATTAGAGCGACAAAGGGAAAGTGAGGCAGAGTCATGAGATATCTTTAGCCCTTAAGAGACTTGTTTATGTGGTTATGGTAGATACATGCAGTGCCATGTTGGATAGCTTTGTAAAAAAAAAGTGATTTAGAAGCATGGGTAGTTGAAAATGGGTAAGTCCGAGACGAGACAAGTGAGCTTTAGGATTTATAACGCTTAGAACCCTGATGCAAGGTCATTTGAGTGGAAGATTTTACGGTTATCTTTGTCGGAGATCCATCTAGAATGTTCCCAGTTAATGATGACCAAATTGGAGGTAGTAACCGCGAGATTTTGGAAACTGAAGCAATGACAGAAATGTGGTACGTATAGTAGGAAGAGTTCGAGTGTACGAGGAAAGTACGACGAGTAAGAAAAAGGCGAAGATGTGTTAAGAAGATGGAAGTGTCCTTGTTATAAAGTAAAGTTGTGAAGGAAGTATCCTTTGGACCATGAGTGAAGCTATTAGTATTGTTATACGCTTTAGAGATGATTCTTCGCTGGCTTGGATGTGAGTTTTTGCGCGTATATGGTATTATGGTCAGGTGTGGCATAATTGGTTTCGTAGTATAGTAGTGAAGACTATACCGGCGTCTGCGTTTTGGAGACTTAGAAGGAACATTCGGGACGAATATTTCTAAGGGGGGAAGAATGTTACACCCCGTAAATTTAAGAAGATAAGATAAGAACATACCAAGGAATATCAGATTTGAAAGTTGAAAGATAAGTTGACAAATATGTGTTGGACGGATTTTGAGTCTACCTTGTAGTGTTGTACCCCAGTTGTTAAGAATTTCGAGGTGTTTAAAAAGCCTAGTGTGTAGTCCGTTAAATCTAGTTCCCAACGCAACAAACCGTTCGTCGATAGGACATCGGAGTCGAAAGTTATGGAAGTTACAAGTTAGGTGCGCAGTCAGGCAAAACAGCAGTTTTCGGTTCAGGGGTACAGCGCCGCGGCGCCGGACGCGGCCGCGAGCCGGTTGTACCGAGTCCGCGGGTTGTACGGCCATGGCCGAATGCAGGCCGCGCGAATGCTGGAACTTTTCGGAAGTGGAAGCGCCGCGGCGCCGAGGCGGGATTTTTCTGCGGTAAAAGACGAAAATCAGGGGATATTTTGTTAAAAGCCTATGGGAGGGTGACAAGTGTCCCTCCCATCCTTTTGACCAGAATAGGGTCCTATTTTAGGGCCAAGTCTTGGAAGACTTGGCCATTTCATCTTGGAAACCCTCCTAAGAAACCCTCTCCCTTTTCTCTCTAGATTTTGAAGAAAACCTTGCCTTAGGAGAAATTGTTGGAGCGGCGGCAAGAAGGAAAAGTGTGGGTAAACTTGTGGGAAGCGCTGGTGGACGAGTTTGACGGAAAAGAAGTGGAAGAAAGGGGCTTTTGTGGGTTTCTCCAAAGGTAAAAGTTCCCCTTCTCTTGGTTATGGGTTAATACTTGTTATAGTAGTTTAGAAATGAGCCTGAGGCTGTTTTAGTTAAGTTGAATAGATTTAGATCTTGTTGTCTTGTTGAAAACTGAAATGGGCATGTTAGCCTTAAGATGATAACTTCAATTTGGTTACTAATTTGGTCGTCGCATGTTGTAAAGGGGGATTGTAGTTGTTGAAGATGTCTAGGGCTAGATATCATGTTAGACCTAAGAACTTGGATTGGAAAAGAGTTGAAAGGGGTTAGTATTGGTTTTATTGTTGGCCAAGAATGGCATGGAAATTATTGGCCTAGTAAGTTGTATTAAGTTTTGATATCGTTTGTGGGGCGGAATTTTACACGTCTAATAGGCGTGTAATCCCCTATTTTTGATTGCATTGTTTGGGCCTTAAATGTGGCGTGTTTGGTTATTGTATTCGGCCTTGAAAAAAGTGGCAAAGTAAGTAGAAACAAAGGAAGTGCTGTCCGATTTTCCGTAGAATTTAGTGACTTAGCACTTAAGAATATTCTACGTTTGAAGTAAGAGGTTAATGGACGTATTGTGGCCATTATAGGTTGAAGTACTAAGTATAGCGTATCCTACTTGAAGAATGGAATAGCTCAAGGTTGAAGTACTTTGGAGCATTTTGCTACTTGTCGACAATCGTCGCGAGGTATGTGAACCTCTTCCTTCCTTTGGCATGATTCTATGTATGGAATATACCTGTGGTATCATTTCATGTTTCCTTATACTCTTAGAAGTTAAGAGGTAGTTGTGTGACTTACTCTATATAGAACTTTTCCTATCTTTTGAGCATGACTAGTTGCACGTATGTAGTACGGTAGACGTACAACACCTTGATATCCTTTACTAGTTTTATGAATAGCCAAGTCGGGTGAGTTAGGAGATTTACTCACTTCTTTGAAAGAATAAAGGATGTCTTAAGTTTTATTAAGTTAAGGGACTTGAAGATTTTTAAAGTATGTGATACTTGTTCTGTTTTAAACGTATAAGTCCCTTGGATAGGAAATGGTATTTGGCTAAGGCATAAAGTGAATATAACGACTTTATGGGGAGTTGGTTATAATTGCTTTATGGAAAGATAAATGACTTGATTTTAGTGAAAAGGAAACTTGATTTTAAGGCATCAATTGCCTAAGATTTTATAATAAAAGGAGTCACTTGAGTTCTAAAGGTTAAGAGACTAACTGTATTTTTGAAAGTTAAGAGAATTGATTTGAAAGTATATAATACTTGGTTTTAAAAAGTAGAAGTCTCTTGGTTATAAAAAGAATGAATTAGTTTAAGGCATAAAGTTAGTATGACGACTTTATGGGAAGTTGGTTATAATAACTTTATGGGAGGTTAAGAGAATGGTTTTCTTCAGTAACATAAACAAGAAATGATTTGAAATAAAGAAGGGCAAATTGTTTTAAAGGTACCAATTGCTTAAGGTTTTAAGAAAGAAGTCACTTGATTTAGAAGCCGGTAATTGTATTTCTAAAAAGGTATTGTGACTTGTCCTGAAAGGTAGAGATGACTTGATACTACGGTTGTTAGTATCTGGGAAGTTTTATTTGAAAAAGAGTCTTTCTAAAGGAGTAGAGGTGCGTAGTACGTTGGGTTAAATTCCCGGGTTTTATATGACATTATCGACCCGCAGACGGGTCGGCAAAGATACCTTTACGCGACTATATGACATTATCGACCCGAGATGGGCCGGAAGTATACCTTACGAGCGCACTATATGACATTATCGACCCAGACGGGCCAGCAAGATACCTACGCGCACTATATGACATTATCGACCGCAGACGGGCGGACAAGATACCTTTACGCGCACTATATGACATTATCGACCCGAGACGGGCCGGGCAAGATACCCACGCGCACTATATGACATTATTGACCCGAGATGGGCGGGCAGTATACCTTACGCGCACTATATGACATTATCGACCCAGACGGGCCGCAAAGATACCTTACGCGCACTATATGACATTATCGATCGAGAGACGGGCGGGCAAAGATACCTTTACGGGCGCACTATAGGACATTATCGCGTCGAGAGATGGGCGACAAGATACCTTTAGGCGACTATGTGACTTTATCGCGCCCCAGTTGGGCCGGGCAAGATAGGTGTCCTCCGTAGCGGACTAGGTTGTGTAAGGTAAGTAGGTTATATGGTAGTGAACTTGATGATTTTCCAAGTAAGTACGTAAGTGACTAAAACCTTTATTGAGAAATGGGAAAAGATAATAAGGTGCGATTAAGTTCACGAGGGTAATGACATGGTAGGCTCTGTATTTACTTCTTTTACACTTACCCCGCATGCTTTTATACGATATGTTTTAATTGTTGTACCTTATTTCCGTTCCATATTCTGCACTGTTTTACTAACCCTTCTGGGCCGCTCATGCCCGCAGTATTTAGGTGCAGGTTGGTGATCCTTGCTCTTAGGATCTCGGTTCGGTTTTGGGAAAAAGCTCCATTTGCTCGGAGGCTTATCTATTGTACGGTTTCCGAGGTAGTAGATTCATGTATATTCGTGGTATGGCGGGGCCTGTCCCCGCCACGCTTGTTATGTTAAAACTCTTAGAGGTCAGTAGTCACATCTGTGGGTCGGTTTGTAAAGAAATGAGGCAACCGCTTGGCCGTATATATTTATGTTCGGGAAGGTAGCCTGTCGGCTAACTTTGTTTTACTTCTGTTGTTTTATTTTATAAGTTTCATGTATGTTCCGCTGATTATCTCTGATGTTTACATGTAAGAGTGCCTGTAGGGCACCGGGCCGCGTCCCGGTGGGTCGTGACACCCTCACCACGGTGGGAGATTGGACCCCACAAGGTATTTAGGAGCCGGTCCAAGATCCAGGAGTCGAGGTTCTCAGAGGAGCAAAGTATTTTCTCAGTCGAGGCCACTTATTCCTCAGTGTTTCCGATGTAGTAAGCGTCATTTGGGGAAATGCCGTCATGGCACAGGTGTTTGTTATTATTGTGGCCATCCGGGCCATATACTGAGGGTATGTCCTTTTAGAAAGAGCACCGGTGAGGTGGCTCAGCCTATGAGGCCGGTAGTTGGTTCCCTTTCCTCCACAGCTGTGCGCCCCCAGGGCAGGGTGTTCAGGTGTTAGCCAGCCGTGGTAGAGGTCAGGGTGGAGTTTATAGTTCTGGCGGTCCTTTGAACCGCATAGATGACGTGACTACTGGGCAGGATCAAGAGGCAACATCGCATGGGGTTACAGGTATATTTCGATTCTTTTGAATCATACGAGCATTGATAGATTCAGATTTCACCCTAGCATATATGTTTTCCCTTTGTTGCTAGCAGTTGTAAAGTGATAGTACCCCCAGAGGTAGGGATACTTTGATTAGTAAAGTGAAAAATTAAGAATGTTGACAAGAATGATAAAGCGAACTGAGACTATAGTTGTGAAGGGTTCACAAGTTGTAATTACCCCATAATAAGTGTAAGACCGATAGGGAAGGATGTACAGTAGAAATACTTCGGCCTATGTGACGAACCTTTAGTGAATAAGGGGATATGGTAAGAAGTACCTTGAGATAAGAGAGAGATTTATTTCAGACTAAGAATGAGAAGTTAAGTGTGACAATGGGTCGGGTTATGGACTCATTTCGGGTCAACCGGTAGTATGGAATGGGGTGATGTCAGTTGGATATGGTCCCTCTATGTGATAGGGTCACGAGGATGCAAGGCCCAAGTCTAGTTAATCGTTGTACGAGTTCGTGTACGCGTTCCACCGGAACCAGGCCGCGAGGGCCAAGAGGGGCCTTAACGGGAATACAAGTAGCATAATGGCTAAGTTGGATAGTAACTCCAAGGATTGGAGAACAGAAACAATATTTGAGATTTTGTACATGTAATAAGTAAGTTTGGAAGTACAAGAAAGTATGATAAGTAAGGAAATGAAGGAACAAGGGTTAAAAGAACTATAGTGATTATAGTTATGTTACACCCCGTATTTACAGGACATGTTTTAAGAACGTACGTAAGAACTCGCAAGTGTTAAGATTTGAGGCTTGTAAAAATTTATCGGAATTATGAAATTTGTCGGAAAACGTTTTGTTGTGACGAATGGGAGGGTGACACGTGTCACCCCCCCTTAGTGATGCCTTGGTCGAATTAGGCATGCCCATAATGGTCATTTACCATAAGTCTTGGATGAACAAGTCTTGAAAGTGTAGCTTGACAATCTTGACTAAGTCAAAGGGACCACAAGGTCTTGATATTTAAGTAGAGCTTATCCTAGCCACCCAAATGGTTGCATCTTGTCCCTCCATGACCCTTTATTATACTACTAGTAGCAAGAGGGATGTCCAACACTTAGAAATTTGCAAGAAAAATTGGATGAACTAGAGCACCGCTTGCTCTGGGTTCACTAGCAACAAGAAAGATTTTTTTGTTTCTTGTCCTTTAAGCCCCACACTTTAAAACCAAGGTTCTTGAGGGTAGTGTAAGCATATCTCAATAGAAAAATCTTGGAAAAAGATAGTTTTGTTAGTCGAAAACGAAAACCTAGTTGTCTTTCTAGGTTTTGTTTGGAGAGTTGAAGGACAATTGTTGGTGTTGTTCTAAGGTCTCAACAAGCGGATTGAAGTGTCTTGGAGAGGTTCTAATCTTCTACGGAGCGATTTCGGATTGAGTTGGATTAAGAGTTGTTGAGGTATAATCTTGTCTTTTAAGGTGTTACAAGATTATATAATTATATTGTTGTTGTTAGCTTTACATGTTGCTAGCATGAAGTTGTTAAGTTGAAGTTTATAAGTATTATGGGTTACTTGTAGCTTAAATCCGAAATGTAATGTAAGTCATGTTAAGTTGGATTACAATTTGGTCGCTTATTAGAATCGTCGCATGTTAATTACTTGAGATTATAGTAGTTATAATCGTTTGCGACTTGATATCATGTTAGGCTAATAACTTGGATTGAAATGGACATTGGATAAGAATTGATGTTGTAGTACTTCGTTAGCCGAATTGGCCTAGTAAGTTGTTTTAATTTGATATCGTTTGTGGGCGGAATTTTACACGCCTAGTAGGCGTGTAATCCTATTGTTGATTACTTTGATTGGGCCTTAAATGTGGCGTGTTTGGTTATTGTACTCGGCCTTGAAAAGGTGGCAAAGTTAGTAGAAACAAAGGAGGTGTCTTCGATTTTCCGTAGAATTAGTGACTTAGCACTTAGAATAATTCTACGTTAGTGAAAGGTTAATGGACATATTGTGACCATAATAGGTTGAAGTACTAAGTATAGCGATCCTACTTGGAGAGTGGAGTAGCTATCAAGGTTGAGTACTTTGGAGCATTTTGCTACTTGTCGATAATCGTCGCGAGGTATGTGAATGTCACGACCAACCGGCCCGTGATCGTGCCTTACCCCGCACCCAAGTAGCCATACATCGAGTAATCGGAATATAAAACAAGACATGAATAAAGTGAAGTGAAAACAGCTTATATGAGAAAATTTGCCTTTCAAGATAATATATAAAACTTAAATCCAACGATATCCTTTTACACTCCGCCCACAACAAGATTACATGCACTTAAGAGTAACATGACAACAATGGCGGACAGGCCCCGCCATACCCTGAATGTAAGCACCTACTACGACAGGGACTATACCACCGATAAGCCTCCGAGAAACGGAGCTTCCCAAACGCTGAATCAGGACCACGAGAGCTAGGATCAACGATCGCGTACCTCAACTGCGGCATGAACGCAGCCAAGGAGGAGGTTAGTACAACAGTACCAAGTATGTGAAATCAAAAATACGTAAATGAAATCATAGTAGTCTATATAAAGGTGAGACATGTATGATAACCAAACTACAGCTCACAATAAATAAGCAAATGTCAAGTCGTGACTCACGCCAAAGTCATCACTCAAATATAACAATGGGTCTCGCACTCCATAACATCAATCATGCGTGGAATACCTTCCTCACCGCCTAGCCTATGATATAACAAAGACCAAGGAATACACATGAACACTGTGTCCCACTGTGTCATCATAAAACCGCACGGGTAAGTACGAAGGCATAACCGACTACTAAAACCCACAAGACAAACAAGGTCATAAATCGTATCATGAGATCTGTCTAGACCGTCCACACATGATCAAAGCCGCCACTCGCTCGCAAAGATCTAATGTGCGCGCGTCTAGCCCTCGAACTTCCCGCAGCCCGCGATAGGCCACTCCAATGGCCCGCATGAGGTATTCCCGCATCGAGGGTAGCTACTCCCCGGCATCCGCCTGGACTCGCAGTCCGCATGGCCACATAGACCGCATGACCATAAAGGCCGCACACTAACCTGGAGCTCCCGCAGCTCCGCATAGGCCCCCGGGACTCGCATGAGGTATTCTCGAATCATAGGTCACACAGACCCGCCTGAGTCTACCCCGCATCGTAGGCGACTTTAACCTCCGGGATGATGTCAAGGTGAGTGGTATAATACCAACATAACGACTGATAGTTAAACAACTTAAGCGCAATCGAGGGAAAGCCCCTTTACACAAACATCACAAGATAATAACACACGTAGCATCCTAGCATGTTTACTTATCAAATCAACAAGAAAGTATTACAAGGCTATCACAAACCAACACAATCAAGTTATTCACACAAGGTACTTTCTACTATATGATTAACAAGATCGGATTTTTATCCCCAAAGTACTTCATACAATAACTCTTTAAGAGATCTGTTCTTTCACAAATAGTCACACAATACTCGTAGTATATAAAAATAGGGTGACTATCTTTTGAAGTAAACCAAAACACTTCTCTTTGTAAAATCAAGTAACAACATTATTTTCCAAACGTTCAAGTTTGCCTAATTTAAAATGTTCAAGTTTCTCATTTTTCAAAAGGTTTCGTAGTTCATAGTCTTAATCACTTAATGATATAATTCTCCTTTAAAACGATTTGAGAAACATATGCCTTATATGTGAGTGGGTTATTCTTGTTTATAACAATCTTATTAAAGCAGCCATGATCTAGGAAATGTAATATCATTTTGTCTCATCTTAGCTTCTATGCAGATGGAGGTTTCTACTGGTTTTAATAATACTTAATTATTCAGTACATTTCCTTTTATTAGCGCTGCAATGGTTTGTTCGATACTTATTACGATTTCAAATCAAGAAACATTAACCCATTTTAAAACCACGTACTCATTACTCACGAATGAGGTTTCACACTTATTAACAAAATTCATATTAATTCCTTTAAGTCAAGTCTCTTATCTTTTAAGATCAAGTCTCTTAACTTCTAAAATTAATAAACCATTCTTTTTATCTTTCTTAAGACGTTATACTTAACTTCCCATAAAGCTAGTATAACTCTTAAGTTTTAAAACCAAGTATTACTCTCTTGTTAAAAAATGATTCAGTATTCTTTTGAATTACTTCAAGATTATTCAGGCTTAAGTCAAAAGACATTGCCGTAATTATTATTCAATTAACACACGTACGTCTACCGTACTATATATACTTTAAAATATCATGCTCAAGAGTATAGGAAGAATCACATACCTCGCGACGATTATCGACTATAAGCAAAACGCTCCAAGGCTATAACCCGACTAGCCTTGTCCACCTTCCAAGTAGCACATGCTACTCGCAGAACATTCAACCAATAAAGGCTATCAGTCTACTGTAAATACAGTCCTAAGTAAGTACAGTTCAAACTTCTACCTATATATGTTCTTCTGATGTGAATTCAGTTCAAGTCTTTTCTGTAATAACCTTCTATTACAGTTCAATTCTCTTCTATGAATCTTATATTCATTTCTATACACTACATTATGTAATTTCCATTTACAATAGAAGGACAAGAGTATTTACCTCGATAAGCCCAAAATTATCCGAGTATAAATGTCGATCCTGAGCAACGTTTAGCTCCTACCCTGGGCGCTCCAACCCGCTCCAAACAACCCTTAGAAGTTCTACGCAACTTCTACTTAACACTTCAACCGCCTATGACGGTTTTCCTTCGGGTTTCGGTTTGAGACCGAAGGGACATAAGGTAGTATTTTCTGCTCTACGATAGAGGTATCTTTGGAATACTACAAGGTAAATGGCTAAGGTATTTTGGGGATAGTAACAATAGTTGGCGAGTATTTCTACCAAGAGGGGGGGTATTTATACGAGACAACACCACAAGGGGGGGGGGGGTGTATACCCCTCGGCCAACCCCACTAGGAGGGGGGGTACTCTCGGCCAAGGGGGGAGGGGCTCTCGGCCAAGGGTGGAGGGGGACTCTTTGGACGAGACACTACAAGAGAGGGGGAAGGGACTTTCAAGACTTAGGAAAGTTTTTAGGATGAAGAAGTCTTCAAAGGGGGAGGGGTATTTATAGGGAAATCAAGGGCCATGATCTAGCCAAGTGGGGGGCAAGTGGAGGGCCAAGATGTGCCCAAGTGCCCCCTAGTCCCTACTCCTTAAAACCCTCACAAAATATCCTACCAACTATGGCACCCTTTCGGCCAAGCTATCGCCTGACACTCCACCAACTTGAGGTGACAAGTGTCGCCTCTCGCTGGTCCAAAATATTTCGCCTCTAAAAATCCGCAAAAATAAAATGACATAGCCGGAATTTTCCTTCGCAAGTCAGGTAAAACGCTTTCGAAAAATGAATCTAACCGGGTGTTGTGCACAAAAATATTCGGCCAAGCCTACTTTAAAGCCCAAACTTTTCTACGTACGTCCTTACGTACATACTTTGGAAATACGGGGTATAACATTCTCCCCTCCTTAGAAACATTCGTCCCGAATGTTCCTTCTAAATCTCAAACAAACATGCGCCAGTATAGTCTTCACTGCTATACTTACGAAAACAATCCTGCCACACCTGGCCACAGAAACACCTGCGCAAATACTTACATCCAAGTCCACGAGGAAACACCTCTAGCAACACAAAAGTCCTTACCCGAGGTCTAAAATATACTTCCTTCGCACTTTCTCCTTACAAAAGAAATGATCACATCTATGCTCGCAATACATGCTCGCTTCTTCCCTTACGCGTCGTACCCTTCTCGTACACTTGAACATCTTTCTCATAACTTACCACATTTCCGTTACTGCTTCTGTTTCCAAAATTTCTGGGTTACTACTTCCAACTTGATCATCATTAACTGGGAACACTCTGGATGGATCTCCGATACTCTTCCGAACATAGCAACCTGAAAGATCGGACGTACTTCTTCCTACGCCGGACGACAAAGCTAACTTATAGGCACCCTGGCCTAATCTTCACATGACCTGAAAAGGCCCAAAGTAACTCGGGCTAAGTTTCCTCGCTTTCGAATCTCGTAACACCTTCCGGGGTGGCACCTTCAAGAAGACCCACCGTCAACATCGAATCAATCGACCGGCAACTTACACTTCCGCCCCTACGAGGCTTCGTAAGGCGATATCCGAATACTGAAATGGTAGTTATAAAAGCACTCCCTCAACAGGAGGCAACAATACTCACAACTACCCCTGAAATCCAAACACCGCCCGAGGCGAACGACCATCGAGACTCACTGAGTTCCTAACTCTGCCTGGTAAAAATTCCAGAAAACGAAATAGCCACCACCTGGGCTTCACTGTCTTCCATAAGGTGAAAGTAGGCACCCCGTGCAGCCTTACAACCTTCCTGATAAAAACACCTCGCATAACTCGCAGTAAACAGCCTTGATCGAAAGACACGACGGCCGACCCCATCGGCCCGACCATCGGTTGAACGATCCACGAACTCGCACGATGGTTAACTAAACTTGGGCCTAACACACTCGTGACTTACCACCGCGATCACCACAACCGACCCACCATAAAACAGGTCGCTGGTTGACCGCGCACGGGCCTCAACCCGACCCACTCACGTAAAACACTTGCTCCCGATCCGAACAATCTCACTAATCCATCGCTACAAAACCTAGCGTCTTCTTAGCTCAACTATCCTCTTTCCTTCCACACTACTCGGGACTTATCACACAACATATCTCACGCGGCACTATGCACCCGATAAGGGTCAAACATAAAATAAAATACATCATTTACTCGAGATGGCCTTACCTCAAGGTCTCTACGTATAAAACTCTAAGGCTCACACTTTCTCTATCCCCAAATCTTACCCTGCTAACTAACCATGATTCTAATCACAATTTACACAAGGTTAACCGAACGTAACACTTAAGATAAACTCATCTCATCATACGCACTAATCTCAGAGGTTAAGGATATACCAGATTCACCGCTTCACTCCCTTAGTCGTTCTAATCAAACTCGCCTCGTAGGCATAGCTAGGGAAGATGATAAACTACCCACCGATCCTCGAAGGTCGAGTCCTCCTACTTGCATCCTCCTACTAGGACATTCTTTCGACACACGGCCCTCGGCGCCGCAGTAAAACAAGTACCAACTAAAGATGACATTCCCCGATGACGTCACACCGTGAACAATTCCGGGGAAAATCAATCCGGGCCGAACCTACGGTAGTGCGAACCGGAAGCTCGAGCTCACCAACTCCGCCATCTCCGAACGCTCAACCCCGCGGAGGACCACTCGACCGGTGGATGTGCGATCTAATCTGGCCGCGAGGCGATTGGCTTCGAAAGTTACCAGCGACCTTACTGCTCGCCCTTCTTCACGCCTGGTTAACCCACAATCTCTACGCTTGGCTCGCCGCGCATAAGCCCGCATACGTGCCATGCTTAAGCCTAATCAAGAATTACTCGCACGACCCTCTACTAGATAATCATCAAGACTCGCGATACATCGGTATACTCCGGTAGCCAAATCCATAGCTAGTAACAGGTCACCTCTTTGCAATCTATATTCTCTCGCCCTGGCCGTGGAATCGAAGGTTCAAATATCATGGCCGCAGAGGAACCGCCCGTGCTAAACTCGCTAGGGCTAGTGACGCCGCAGAACTCCCGAACGAAGCACCTAACTCGGGTGATGGTTGGGCCTGGCCCTCGTAACCCTCAGACTTACTCGCAGCCTCCTCGCCGCCTCCCGGCCCGGTTTGCCTACGCGAGGCATAGCGGTAAGGGAAAGAAATACGTTAGAGGTCCAACTTACAACACAACTCTAAGGCACGATCTCGAGTGAGAAGAATGGAAACTAATCCTAAATATCCTATAGCCTCACGATTATTGTGGTGCACAACACACCGATAATCAAGACTTCATCGATACTGTGCGTAGACACTTTCCGAGGATTAATCGCTCGATACCACTTTTGTCACGACCAACACGCCCGTGATCGTGCCTACCCCGCACCCAAGTAGCCATACATCGAGTAATCGGAAATATAAAACAAGACATGAATAAAGTGAAGTGAAAAATGAAGTTATATGAGAAAATTTGCATTTCGCATAATATATAAAACTTAAATCCAACAGCTACATCCTTTACGCTTCGCCACAACAAGAGTACGCACTTCTAAGAGTAACATGACAACAATGGCGGACAGGCCCCACCATACCCGAATGTAAGCACCTACTACGACAGGACTATACAACCGATAAGCCTCAGAGAAACGGAGCTTCCCAAACGCTGAATCGTGACTCGAGAGCTAGGATCAACGATCGTGTACCTCAACTCGTGGCATGTAACGCACCCCGGGCGAGGTCAAGATAACAGTACCAAGTATGTGAAACGAAAAATATCAGAAATGAAATCATAGTAGTCTATATAAAGCGGAGACATGTATGATAACCAAACTACGCTCACGATAAATAAGCAATATGTCAAGTCGTGGACTCACGCCTCAAAGTCATCACTCAAATATAACAATGGGTCTCACGCCCACAACATCAATCATGCGTGGAATACCTTCCTCACCGCCGTGCCTATGATATAACAAAGATCAAGGAATACATGAACACCGTGTCCCACTCGTGTCATCATAAAACCGCACGAGGTAAGTACGAAGGCATAACCGACTACTAAAACCTACAAGACAAATAAGGTCATAAATCAGATCATGAGATCTGTCTGCATCGTCACATGATCAAAGCCGCCACTCGCTCGCAGATCTAATGCGCGTCTAGCCCTGGAACTTCCCGCAGCTCCGCATAGGCCACTCCAATGGCCCGCATGAGGTATTCCCCGCATCGAGGGTAGCTACTCCCCGGCATCCGCCTTGACTCGCAGTCCGCATGGCCACATAGACCGCATGACCATAAAGGCCGCACACTAACCTGGAGCTCCCGCAGCTCCGCATAGGCCCCCGGGACCCGCATGAGGTATTCTTGAATCATAGGTCACACAGACCCGCCTGAGTCTACCCCGCATCAGAGGGCAGCTTAACCTCCGGGATGATGTCAAGGTGAGTGGTATAATACCAACATAACGGCTGATAGTTAAACAACTTAAGCGCAATCGAGGGAAAACCCCTTTACACAAACATCACAAGATAATAACACACGTTGCATCCTAGCATGTTTACTTATCAAATCAACAAGAAAGTATTACAAGGCTATCACAAACCAACACAATCAAGTTATTCACACAAGGTACTTTCTACTATATGATTAACAAGATCGGATTTTTATCCCCAAAGTACTTCATACAATAACTCTTTAAGAGATCTGTTCTTTCACAAATAGTCACACAATACTCGTAGTATATAAAAATAGGGTGACTATCTTTTGAAGTAAACCAAAACACTTCTCTTTGTAAAATCAAGTAACAACATTATTTTCCAAACGTTCAAGTTTGCCTAATTTAAAATGTTCAAGTTTCTCATTTTTCAAAAGGTTTCGTAGTTCATAGTCTTAATCACTTAATGATATAATTCTCCTTTAAAACGATTTGAGAAACATATGCCTTATATGTGAGTGGGTTATTCTTGTTTATAACAATCTTATTAAAGCAAATCATGATCTAGGAAATGTAATATCATTTTGTCTCATCTTAGCTTCTATGCAGATGGAGGTTTCTACTGGTTTTAATAATACTTAATTATTCAGTACATTTCCTTTTATTAGCGCTGCAATGGTTTGTTCGATACTTATTCTGATTTCCGAAATCAGTAAAACATTAACCCATTTTAAAAACCACGTACTCACTACTCATGAATGAGGTTTCACACTTATTAACAAAATTCATATTAATTCCTTTAAGTCAAGTCTCTTATCTTTTAAGATCAAGTCTCTTATCTTCTAAAATTAATAAACCATTCTTTTTATCTTTCTTAAGACGTTATACCTAACTTCCCATAAAGCTAGTATAACTCTTAAGTTTTAAAACCAAATATTACTCTCTTGTTAAAAATGATTCAGTATTCTTTTGAATTACTTCAAGATTATTCAGGCTTAAGTCAAAAGACATTGCCGTAATTATTATTCAGTTAACACACGTACGTCTACCGTACTATATATACTTTAAAATATCATGCTCAAGAGTATAGGAAGAATCACATACCTCGCGACGATTATCGACTATAAGCAAAACGCTCCACGGCTATAACCCGGCTAGCCTTGTCCACCTTCCAAGTAGCACATGCTACTCGCAGAACATTCAACCAATAAAGGCTATCACCATCAGAATACAAATCCTAAGTAAGTACTGATTCAAACTTCTACCTATATATATTCTTCCGATGTGAATTCTTCAAGTCTTTTCTGTAATAACCTTCTATTACAGTTCAATTCTCTTCTATGAATCTTATATTCATTTCTATACACTACAGTATGTAATTTCCATTTACAATAGAAGGACAAGAGTATTTACCTCGATAAGCCCAAAATTATTCGAGTATAAATGTCGATCCTGAGCAACGTTTAGCTCCTACCCTGGGCGCTCCACCCCGCTCCAAACACCCCTTAGAAGTTATCCGCAACTTCTACTTAACACTTCAACCGATTATGAAGGTTTTCCTTAGGGTTTCGGTTTGAGACAAAAGGACATAAGGTAGTATTTCCTGCTCTACGATAGAGGTATCTTTGGAATACTACAAGGTAAATGGCTAAGGTAATTGGGTATAGTAACACTACTTTGGAGAGTATTTCTCCCATGAGGGGGGGTATTTATACGAGACAACACCACAAGGGGGTGGGGGTATAGCCCTCGGCCAACCCCACTAGGAGGGGGGGTACTCTCGGCCAAGGGGGGAGGGGCTCTCGGCCAAGGGGGGAGGGGGACTCTTTGGACGAGACACTACAAGAGAGGGGGAAGGGACTTTCAAGACTTAGGAAAGTTTTTAGGATGAAGAAGTCTTCAAAGGGGGAGGGGTATTTATAGGGAAATCAAGGGCCATGATCTAGCCAAGTGGGGGGCAAGTGGAGGGCCAAGATGTGCCCAAGTGCCCCCTAGTCCCTACTCCTTAAAACCCTCACAAAATATCCTACCAACTATGGCACCCTTTCGGCCAAGCTTACCGCCCCACACTCCACCAACTTGAGGGTGACAAGTGTCGCCCTCTCGTTGGTCCAAAATGTTTCGTCTCTCGGAAAAATCCGCAAAAAATAAAAATGACATAGCCGGAATTTTCCCTTCGCAAGTTGTGTAAAACGTTTCGTCGAAAAACGACTCTAACCGGGTGTTGTGCACAAAAATATTCGGCCAAGCCTACTTTAAAGCCCAAACTTTTCTACGTACGTCCTTACGTACATACTCTGGAAATACGGGGTATAACAGTGAACCTCTTCCTTCCTTTGGCATGATTCTATGTATGGAATATACTTGTGGTATCATTTCATGTTTCCTTCTACTCTTAGAAGTTAAGAGGTAGTTGTGTGATTTACTGTATGTAGAACTTTTCCTATCTTTGAGCATGACTTGTTGCACGTATGTAGTACGGTAGACGTACAACACCTTGATATCCCTTACTAGTTTTATGAATAGCCAAGCCGGGGGAGTTAGGAGATTAACTCACTTCTTTGAAAGTATTAAGGATGTCTAATGTTGTATTAAAGTTAAGGGACTTGAAGAGTTTTAAAGTATGTGATACTTGTTCCGTTTTGAACGTATAAGTCCCTTGGATAGGAAATTGTATTTGGCTAAGGTATAAAGTGAATATAACGACTTTATGGGGAGTTGGTTATATTTGCTTTATGGAAAGACAAATGACTTGATTTTAGTGAAAAGGCAATTTGATTTTAAGGCATCAATTGCCTAAGGTTTTGTAATAAAAGGAGTCACTTGTTTTCTAAAGGTTAAGAGACTAATTGTATTTTTGAAGGTTAAGAGAATTGATTTGAAAGTATATAATACTTGGTTTCAAAAAGTAGAAGTCTCTTGGTTATAAAAGGAACGTGTTGGTCTAAACCATAAAGGGTTATAACGGCTTTATGGAAGGTTAAGAGAATGGTTTTCTCTAATAAAGTAATCAAAGAAATAACTTGTATGAAGGAAGGTCAAATTGTTTTAAAGGTACCAATTGCTTAAGGTTTTTAATAAAGAAGTCACTTGATTTAGAAGCCGGTATTGTATTTCTAAAAAGTATTGTGACTTGTCTTGAAAGGTGGATATGACTTGATACTACGGTTGTTAGTATCGGGGAAGTTTTATTTGGAAAGGAGTTTTTTGAAAAGAAAGTACGTACATAAGTACTTTGGCTTGTTAAATGAGAATTATTCTATTTGTGCCCTGATAAGTACTTTGGCTTGATTAAATAAGAATTATTCTATTTGTGCCCTGATAAGTACTTTGGCTTGATTAAATAAGAATTATTCTATTTGTGCCCTGATAAGTACTTTGGCTTGATTAAATAAGAATTATTCTATTTGTGCCCTGATAAGTACGTTGGCTTGTTAAATAAGAATTATTCTATTTGTGCCCTGATAAGTACTTTGGCTTGTTAAATGAGAATTATTCTATGTGTGCCTTGATAAGTACTTTGGCTTGGTTAATTGAGAATTAGCCTATATGTGCTGGTGATAGCCTTTGAGTGCAAGTATTATGTTTTATTACGTTCTTGCGACTCTCGGTTGGAGGCGGTGTCTTGTTGTAAGTTACTTGGAGCGTCACAAGCGGTGATGTGATTCCACGGGTATGCTTAGTTATTTGTAGTACTTGGGTTAAATTCGGATTTTATAAAAGACATGGTAGTGCTTATGTCTTGTTTGATGGTCATCGAGATAGGGTAAGAGTATAAATGAGGCAAGCCCCAAGACGTTATACCACCTTCTCCGGGGTAAGAGTATAAGTGAGGTAAACCCCAAGACTGTACCACTGCTTTATGTGTTGTTTGACGACGGTCGAGATAGGGTAAGAGTATAAATGAGGCAAACCCCAAGACGTTATACCACCTTCTCGTGGTAAGAGTATAAATGAGGGGAAAGCCCCAAGACGTTATACCACCTGCTTTGATTGATATTATGAGCGTGAGACCCATGATTATATTTTACACTTATAGTTGTCGACAGTGATGTGGAATTCCACGGGCAGGAGATATATAGATGTATTGTGTATGTGTACGCCGACAGTGAGATGGGATGCCACGGGCGCGTCACATGGTTATATTTGACACTTATAGCTGTCGGCAGTGATGGGGGATTCCACGGCCACACTTTGCTATTTTGTGTGACTTGATCGCGTCCTGGATTGGGCCGGGTAGTATATGCGTCCCTCCATAAAAGGGCCGGATTGTGTTATGAAAGATAAGTAAGTTATAAGGTAATGAACTTAATGATTTTCCTAATCATGTGCATAAGAGTGTGACTATAACTTTTATTGAAAATGGGAAAAGATAATAAGCTACGATTAAGTTCATAAGTGGTAATGACACGGCAGGATCTGGTATGTACTTTTTATACTTGTCCCTGTCATTCTTTTGTACAGTTATGATCTGCATCAGACGTTACTACATTCCATATTCGCACTGTTGTCGACCCCTTCGGGCTGCGTTCATGCCCGCAGTTTTAGGTACGGGTTGGTGATCCTTGCTCTTAGGATCTCGGTTCAGTTTTTGAGAGAAAGCTCCATTTGCTCCGGAGGCTTAGCTCTTGGTACGGTTTTCCCTGAGGTAGAAGACTCATGTATATTCAGGGGTATGGCGGGGCCCTGTCCCGCCACAGTTGTTATGTTAAAACTCTTAGAGGTCTGTAGTCACATATTGTGGGTCTGTTTGTAAAGAAATGAGGCAACTGCTTCGGTTATATATATATGTCCAGGAAGGTAGCCCTATCGGCTAACCTGTTGTTTTATTTTATAAGTTTCATGTATGTTCCGCTGATTATCTCTGATGTTTACCTGTAAGGGTGCCCAGGTAGGGCACCAGTCACGGGCCCGGGGTCGGGTCGTGACAAGTTATGAGTAATGAAGGTGCGTAGAGAAAATTACTTTTAGGCCATGAGTGGAGGTTAATTATGATGATACACACGCCTTAGGTTGAGAACAGTATACATAGTGCTCGTGATTGAGGTGCTACTAGTATTAGAGTTTACACCGGTTGGTAAACTAAGCTAGGCAGATTATAGATTTATGTCCCAACTAGCATTATGACTAAGTGAGACAGAGGAGGGAAGTAACATGACGGAACACACCAGTTAGCTGAGTGGGAGTCCGACTGAAGGATTCAGATAGTGTTAGTCCCATGACTTAGATTACGACAGGGCCATCCCTAGTACGGGAAAAATAAAGGAACCTCTAAGGATCCCGTGTTTGATAAGACTGTAACCTTCGAACTTTGTGAGAAGGGACCGCGGATGGAAGGTACATTGATATGTTTACGTATGTTATATGGTGTCCATGTGTGGCATCGTTGGTCTTGTGGAGTATTGATTGATAGGCATAGTATAGAGACTGTGCCGGAGTTTGTATAGCTTGACAACCGACTAAGAACATTCGGGGACGAATGTTTCTAAGGGGGAAAAAATGTTACACCTTGTAAGTCCAAGACATGTATAAGAGAATGGACGCGAGAACGCAAGACTTGAAATTGGTACGAAAGGAAGAATTGTTTTTCCGACGGAAAATCATCCGAACGTCGGAAAGGAAAAATGTTCGTTGAGGAGAATTAGATTCTCAAAATGCATTATTTGAAGAGTATGGAACTTATTGACACTATGGAAATTTATTTTTTACGGATTTGGTCACGTGGGGCCCACCCGAGGAATTTTACGTTTGTGGGACCCACGAGGGTTACGGAATTTTATGGGCGAATGGGATGGCGACGTGGCACCCCATGGTCTTGGACGAAATTAACCAAGGGTAATATGGTCATTGACCATTGTAGATGAATAAGTCTTCAAGCTTGAGAATATTGACCAAGTCAACTTGCCACTTGTGTAGTTATCCAAGTGTTCTTCATCCTAGTCACACATATGTTATTATCTTGACCCTCCATTGTGTTATATATACTACCCTAGTGCAAGACTAAGTCTTCAACACTTAGAAAAATTTCACAACATTATTGTTCTTCATAAGGCTCTCGGGTTTGAGGTTTCTCACACAAAATTTTTTGCAATTGTGGTTCATAATTCACAAGACTTTAACCGAAGGTCCCTAAGAGTATTGTAAGGATATCTCAATAGAAAGATTTCAGAAAACGACGTTTTCACGTTATTCGCAAGGCGAAAACCTAAGTCGTTTTCATAGTCTTGGATTGGAAATGGAAGAGAAGTTGGTTGTGAACTTCTAAGGCTTCAAATAGCGGATTGGTGCGTAAATTAAAGGAGCTAAGAATTGCTAAGGAGCGACTTTGAATCTTGGAATTTATAAGGGCTTATAAAGGTATCAATCTTGTCGTTTTAGCAATTAAGATTACTTATTGTTGTAGCTACGAATATTACCAAGCATGAGGTATCAAGTATGAAGTTTGATAAGAGTATTGTCTATTGGAACCCTAATCCGAAAACTAGCATGTTTAGCCCTTAAGATTACAATTCGATTTGATTATTAGTTTAAGTCACGTGTTATATAAAGAAGGAATTGTAGTTGTTAAAATTGTTTATGACTATATAACATGTTAGACCTAAGGACTTGGATTGAAAAAGAATTGGAAAAGACTTTGTATTGTTGTATATGTTAGCCGAGAATAGTTTTGAATATGGAACTAGTTGGTATGAATTGTGGGGCAGAATTTTACACGTATTGTAAGGCGTGTAATCCCCTTTGTTGGTTGATGTATTGAGCCTTAAATGTGGCATGTTGATTATTGATTATCGGGCCTTGAAAAAGGTGGAAAAGTATGTAGAAACAAAGGAGGTGCTGCCCAATTTTCCGTAGAATAAGAGACCGTATACTTAGTATTATTCTACGATAGAAACTAGAAGTTGATAGTCGTGTTGTGGCCATTATAGGTTGACACTTCTACGCATGGCGTATTCGACTTAGCTTGTGGATTAAGCGAAAGGTATGTGAACCATCTCCTCTTCTTCTAGCATGATTCCTTTTGGTAAAGTAAGTAAGTCCTACTCCTTAAATGATACACTCTTTGATTGTACTTGGACTGCCTAATATAGAAGTTGTTCTATATACTTCCTTGATTGTACTTTGGATGTTTAAATTGTAAGTTGTTATAATCCATTACCTTAATGAAGTTTGGATTTTCAAAAGTGAGTATTTTACTTAAAGTACATAGAGTCTTGAAAAGGAAGTGGTTTCCAAATCTTTTGGCTAGTGCCTTAGTTCCAAAACCTAAAGGTTGTTATAATGACTTTAGGGGAGTCAAAGGAGTGATTTACTTAATTGATTTAAAAAGAGGAGAAATGACATGATTTAAAGTTAAGGGACTTGAAGTACTTTGAAAGTTAAGAAACTTGATTTCTAAAGATTAAGAGACTAGGAGTATTTTGAAAGTTAAGAAACTTGATTTGAAAGTATGTGATACTTGATTTTAAAAGTATAAGTCTCTTGGATATAAAAAGAATAAATTTGTCTAAAACCATAAAGGGTTATAACGGCTTTATGGGAAGTTGGTTAAAACGGCTTTATGGAAGGTTAAGAGAGTTGTCTATTTTGGTTGATAGGCATGAGTTGCCTAGATTGTAAAAATTAAAGTTACTTGGTTTCAAGCCTTGAAATGAATTTTCAAAAGGTGTAGTAACTTATTTTGAAAAATAGACATGCCTTGATACTACGGGTGTTAGTATCTTGGGGTTTTACATAAAAAAGAGTCTTTTGAAAAATAATGTACGTACGTAGTACTTTGGCTTGTTTAAATGAGAAGTTTTCCATTTGTGCCTTGATAGTACTTTGGCTTGTTTAAATGAGAATTTTTCCATTTGTGCCTTGATAGTACTTTGGCTTGTTTAAATGAGAATTATTCTATGTGTGCCTTGATAGTACTTTGACTTGTTTAATTGAGAATTATTCTATGTGTACCTTGATAAGTACTTTGGCTTGCTTAAATAAGGATTTCTCTTTGTTTATGTAAAAGAAGGCATGGTATTGTCTTGGTTTATGACAAAAGAAAAGCATGGTAATTGTCTTGATTTGTGTAAAGGCATGGTTTTGTCTTGGTTTGCTTGCGTATGGGTTGCTCGTATAGACATTCGTGCAAGTGTCATATTTCCACATCTCCGCGTCCATAAAGAGGCAACTTGTTTCAAGGATACCATGGGTTAGCTCCATGGGGTGAGTGGTACACACTCACGCGTGGTCGATATTTGACTCGGGCGGGTTAAATTCCTGGGCTATATATATTAGCCATGGATTAGCTATCCGTGATGCGAGTATCGTGTACCGATGACTCATTGCGGGTCCACATGACCTAAACGGGTGAAATAGTCCATTGCGGGTGAAATAGTCCTATGATAGGTTGCATTATAACACAGAGGGTGGTTGACCACAGCGACCACGACGCCCATGTTTTGAAACTATTGATTTCATTAATGAAAGTGCGATGTGGTTATGACTTAAAGTGGAACAGTTGGTCTCATTGTTAAAAACATAACTTAAAAGATAAAAAGGATTGCATTACTCTCATGATTGCAAGGTTCAGTGTGCTAATTGATGTTATATTATATCATGGACTGCCGGCAGTGAGGAAGGATTCCACGGGCATGATTGATATTATGGGCGTGAGACCCATGGTTATATTTGAGTAATGACTTTGAGGGACTGCGTCTCTGACTTGATATGACTGCTTATGGATTGTGTATTGTAGTTTGGCTATCATACATGTCTCCTGTTTTGTATAGACTATTATGATTTCTTTACAGTATTTACTGTTTCACATACTTGATACATTCTTCGTACTGACCTCCTTCGGGGGGCTGCGTTCATGCCGCAGGTTTAGGTACACAGTTTGGTGATCTGCAGGTGTAAGACCCTGCTCCGAGTTTTTGGATAGCTCTACCTGTTCAGGAGTTTATCATTTTGGTATAGATCCTTCAGTACATGCTTTTGTAGTTATGGCATGGCGGGGCCTTGTCGTCTTAGTTGATAAAACTCTTAGAGGTCCGTATTCATATGTGGGATTGGACTGCGTTATGCAGTGTAGTTCTTTTATTATGTATGTTATATGACAACCTTGCGGCTTTGCCCTTGCATATACGTTGTTTTTAAAAAAGGGTGTTATTTAAACTCGCATGATTTAATTGGGTTGTTAAGGTAGGAGGTGCCCGGGTAGGGCACTACCACGCCCGGTTCGGGCGTGACAGAGCGACCAGTTTTGAAGTTGGATTAAGGCTCGTTAAGGTAACAATCTTGTTCTCTTAAGTATTATAAGATTACATATTGTTGTAGCCTTACATTTTAACTAGCATGATGTATATGTATTAAAGATTGATAAGTGTTATGGATATTGGAAGCCTAAAATCCGAAATGACATTCTAGCCAATTGAAATTGAAATACAAGTTGGTCGGTAATTAGAATCGTCGCATGTTATCTACTTGAAGATTGTAGTAGTTATAATCGATTGCGGCTTGATAACATGTTATACTAAACAACTTGGATTGAAAATGAATTGGAAAGAAGACTTTGTGTTGTTGTACCTCAAATTGCCGAAAATGACATTGTATTTTGGACTAGTTTGATATCAATTGTGGGGCGGAATTTTACACGTCTTGTAGGCGTGTAATCCCCTATTGTTAACTACATTATTGAGCCTTAAATGTGGCGTGTTTGGTTATTGAATTCGGGCCTTGAAAAAGGTGGAAAAGTATGTAGAAACAAAGGAAGTGCTGGAGATTATAGTAGTTATAATCGTTTGCGACTTGATATCATGTTAGGCTAATAACTTGGATTGAAATGGACATTGGATAAGAATTGATGTTGTAGTACTTCAAGTTAGCCGAATTGGCCTAGTAAGTTGTTTTAATTTGATATCGTTTGTGGGGCGGAATTTTACACGTCTAGTAGGCGTGTAATCCCCTATTGTTGATTACTTTGATTGGGCCTTAAATGTGGCGTGTTTGGTTATTGTACTCGGCCTTGAAAAAGGTGGCAAAGTTAGTAGAAACAAAGGAGGTGCTGTCCGATTTTCCGTAGAATTAGTGACTTAGCACTTAGAATAATTCTACGTTAGAAGTGAAAGGTTAATGGACATATTGTGACCATAATAGGTTGAAGTACTAAGTATAGCGTATCCTACTTGGAGAGTGGAGTAGCTATCAAGGTTGGAGTACTTTGGAGCATTTTGCTACTTGTCGATAATCGTCGCGAGGTATGTGAATGTCACGACCCGAACCCGGGCCCGTGACTGGTGCCTTACCCCGGGCACCCAAGTAGCCATACATCAGAGTAATCAGCGGAATATAAAACAAGACATGAATAAAGTGAAGTGAAAAACAGTTATATGAGAAAATTTGCCTTTCGGCATAATATATAAAACTTAAATCCGAACAGTTACATCCCTTTACGGCTCGCCACAACGATTACGCACCTCAAGAGTAACATGACAACAATGGCGGATGGGGCCCCGCCATACCTGAATGTGGCACCTACTACGACGGGGACTATACCACCGATAAGCCTCGGAGAAACGGAGCTTCCCAAACGCTGAATCGTGACCGAGAGCTAGGATCAACGATGGTGTACCTCGACTGCGCGATGAACGCAGCCTCAAGGAGGTTAGTACAACGGTACCAAGTATGTGAATCGAAAAATATCGTAAATGAAATCATAGTAGTCTATATAAAGCGGAGACATGTATGATAACCAAACTCTGATTCACAATAAATAAGCAAATATGTCAAGTCGTGGACTCACGCCTCAAAGTCATCACTCAAATATAACAATGGGTCTCACCCATAACATCAATCATGCGTGGAATACCTTCCTCACCGCCGGCAGCCTATGATATAACAAAGACCAAGGAATACACATGAACACGTGTCCCACTGTGTCATCATAAAACCGCACGGTAAGTACGAAGGCATAACCGATTACTAAAACCCACAAGTACAAACAAGGTCATAAATCAGATCATGAGATCTGTCTGGCCGTCACATGATCAAAGCCGCCACTCGCCCGCGAAGATCTAATGCGCGTCTAGCCACGAACTTCCCGACTCCGCATAGGCCACTCCAATGGCCCGCATGAGGTATTCCCGCATCGGTAGCTACTCCAGCATCCGCTCGACTCGCGATCGCATGGCCACATAGACCGCATGACCATAAAGGCCGCACACTAACCTGGAGCTCCCGCAGCTCCGCATAGGCCCCCGGGCCCAGCATGAGGTATTCTCGAATCATAGGTCACACAGACCCGCCTGAGTCTACCTCGCCTCGGAGGCGACAACCTCCGGGATGATGTCAAGGTGAGTGGTATAATACCAACATAACGATCGATAGTTAAACAACTTAAGCGCAATCGAGGAAAACCCTTTACACAAGCATCACAAGATAATAACACACGTAGCATCCTAGCATGTTTACTTATCAAATCAACAAGAAAGTATTACAAGGCTATCACAAACCAACACAATCAAGTTATTCACACAAGGTACTTTCTACTATATGATTAACAAGATCGGATTTTTATCCCCAAAGTACTTCATACAATAACTCTTTAAGAGATCTGTTTCTTTCACAAATAGTCACACAATACTCGTAGTATATAAAAATAGGGTGACTATCTTTTGAAGTAAACCAAAACACTTCTCTTTGTAAAATCAAGTAACAACATTATTTTCCAAACGTTCAAGTTTGCCTAATTTAAAATGTTCAAGTTTCTCATTTTTCAAAAGGTTTCGTAGTTCATAGTCTTAATCACTTAATGATATAATTCTCCTTTAAAACGATTTGAGAAACATATGCCTTATATGTGAGTGGGTTATTCTTGTTTATAACAATCTTATTAAAGCAGCCATGATCTAGGAAATGTAATATCATTTTGTCTCATCGTAGCTTACATGCGGATGGAGGTTTCTACTGGTTTTAATAATACTTAATTATTCAAGACATTTCCTTTTATTAGCGCCGCAATGGTTTGTTCGATACTTATTCGATTTAAAATCAAGAAACATTAACCCATTTTAAAAACCACGTACTCATTACTCACGAATGAGGTTTCACACTTATTAACAAAATTCATATTAATTCCTTTAAGTCAAGTCTCTTATCTTTTAAGATCAAGTCTCTTAACTTCTAAAATTAATAAACCATTCTTTTTATCTTTCTTAAGACGTTATACTTAACTTCCCATAAAGCTAGTATAACTCTTAAGTTTTAAAACCAAGTATTACTCTCTTGTTAAAAAATGATTCAGTATTCTTTTGAATTACTTCAAGATTATTCAGGCTTAAGTCAAAAGACATTGCCGTAATTATTATTCAATTAACACACGTACGTCTACCGTACTATATATACTTTAAAATATCATGCTCAAGAGTATAGGAAGAATCACATACCTCGCGACGATTATCGACTATAAGCAAAACGCTCCAAGGCTATAACCCGACTAGCCTTGTCCACCTTCCAAGTAGCACATGCTACTCGCAGAACCTTCACCCAATAAAGGCTATCACCATCTGAAATAAATTCTAAGTAAGTCTGATTCAAACTTCTACCTATATATGTTCTTCGATGTGAATTCGATTCAAGTCTTTTCTGTAATAACCTTCTATTACAGTTCAATTCTCTTCTATGAATCTTATATTCATTTCTATACACTACAGTATGTAATTTCCATTTACAATAGAAGGACAAGAGTATTTACCTCGATAAGCCCAAAATTATCCGAGTATAAATGTCGATCCTGAGCAACGTTTAGCTCCTACCCTGGGCGCTCCAACCCGCTCCAAACAACCCTTAGAAGTTCTACGCAACTTCTACTTAACACTTCAACCGACTATGAAGGTTTTCCTTAGGGTTTCGGTTTGAGACAAAAAGGACATAAGGTAGTATTTTCGGGCTCTACGTATAGAGGTATCTTTGGAATACTACAAGGTAAATGGCTAAGGTAATTTGGGTATAGTAACAATACTTTGGAGAGTATTTCTACCAAGAGGGGGGGTATTTATACGAGACAACACCACAAGGGGGGGTGTATACCCCTCGGCCAACCCCACTCAGAGTGGAGGGTACTCGGCCAGGGAGGGGCTCTCGCCAGGAGGGGACTCTTTGACGAGACACTACAAGAGAGGGGGACGGGACTTGCAAGACTGAGGAACGTTTTGAGGATGACGAAGTCTTCAAAGGGGGAGGGGTATTTATAGGGAAATCAAGGGCCAGGATCTAGCCAAGTGGGGCAAGTGGAGGCCAAGATGTGCCCAAGTGCCCCCTAGTCCCTACTCCTTAAAACCCTCACAAAATATCCTACCAACTATGGCACCCTTTCGGCCAAGCTTACCGCCCCACACTCCACCAACTTGAGGGTGACAAGTGTCGCCCTCTCGTTGGTCCAAAATGTTTCGTCTCTCGGAAAAATCCGCAAAAAATAAAAATGACATAGCCGGAATTTTCCCTTCGCAAGTTGTGTAAAACGTTTCGTCGAAAAATGAATCTAACCGGGTGTTGTGCACAAAAATATTCGGCCAAGCCTACTTTAAAGCCCAAACTTTTCTACGTACGTCCTTACGTACATACTTTGGAAATACGGGGTATAACATTCTCCCCTCCTTAGAAACATTCGTCCCGAATGTTCCTTCTAAATCTCAAACAAACATGCGCCTGTATAGTCTTCACTGCTATACTTACGAAAACAATCCTGCCACACCTGGCCACAGAAACACCTGCGCAAATACTTACATCCAAGTCCACGAGGAAACACCTCTAGCAACACAAAAGTCCTTACCCGAGGTCTAAAATATACTTCCTTCGCACTTTCTCCTTACAAAAGAAATGATCACATCTATGCTCGCAATACATGCTCGCTTCTTCCCTTACGCCGCACTTTCTCGCATACACTTGAACATCTTTCTCATAACTTACCACATTTCGCATCGCTTCGCTTTCCAAAATTTCGGTTACTACTTCCAACTTGATCATCATTAATCGAACACTGATGGATCTCCGATACTCTTCCGAACATAGCAACCTGAAAGATCGGACGTACTTCTTCCTACGCCGGACGACAAAGCTAACTTATAGGCACCCTGGCCTAATCTTCACATGACCTGAAAAGGCCCAAAGTAACTCGGGCTAAGTTTCCTCTGTTTTCCGAATCTCGTCACACCCTTCCGGGGTGGCACCTTCAAGAAGACCCACCGTCAACATCGAATCAATCGACCGGCAACTTACACTTCCGCCCCTACGAGGCTTCGTAAGGCGATATCCGAATACTGAAATGGTAGTTATAAAAGCACTCCCTCAACAGGAGGCAACAATACTCACAGCTACCCCTGAAATCCAAACACTGGCCCGAGGGCGAATGCACTACTGAGACTCACCTGAGTTCCTAACTCTGCCTGGTAAAACTTCCAGAAAACGAAATAGCCACCACCTGGGCTTCACTGTCTGCCATAAGGTGAAAGTAGGCACCCCGTGCAGCCTTACAACCTTCCTGATAAAAACATCTCGCATAACTCTCTGCCGAGTAAACAGTCTTGACTGAAAGACACGACGGGCTGACCCCATCGGCCCGACTACTGGTTGAACGCATCCACGAACTCGTACGATGGTTAACTAAACTTGGGCCTAACACACTCGTGACTTACCACCGGCGGATCACCACAACCGACCCACCATAAAACGGTCGCTGGTTGACCGCGCATGGCCTCAACCCGACCCACTCTCACGTAAACACTTGCTCCGATCCGAACAATCTCACTAATCCACGCTACTTAAAACCTAGCGGTTTTCTTAGCTCAACTACCCTCTTTCCTTCCACACTACTCAGGGACTTATCACACAAACATATCTCACGTGCACTATGCACTCCGATAAGGGTCAAACATAAAATAAAATACATCATTTACTCGAGATGGCCTTACCTCTAAGGTCTCTACGTATAAAACTCTAAGGCTCACACTTTCTCTATCCCCCAAATCTTACCCGGTTAACTAACCATGATTCTAATCACAATTTACACAAGGTTAACTGAACGTAACACTTAAGATAAACTCATCTCATCATACGTACTAATCTCTAGAGGGTTAAGGATATACCTGTATCTACTGCTTCACTCCCCTTAGTCGTTCTAATCAAACCTGCCCCGTAGGGCGCATAGCTAGGGAAGATGATAAACTACCCACCGATCCTGAAGGCTGAGTCCTCCTACTTGCATCCCTCCTACTAGGACATTCTTTCGACACATGGCCCTGACGGCCGCAGGTAAAACAAGTACCAACTAAAAGATGACATTCCCCGGGATGACGTCTGTCACACTGTGAACACTGGGGAAAAACTGAATCCGGCTGGCTGGAACCTACGTGTAGTCGCGAACGGAAGCTCGAGCTCGACCAACTCCGCCATCCGAACGCTCAACCTGTGGAGGACCACTCTGCACTGGTGGATGTGCGTATCTAATCTGCTGGTGAGGCGATTGGCTTCGAAAGTTACCAAAGGACCTTACTGCTCGCCCTCTTCGCGCCTTGGTTAACCCACAATCTCTACGCTTGGCTGCCGCATAAGCCCGCATACGTGCCATGCTTAAGCCTAACTGAAGAATTACTCCTGCACGACCCTCTACTAGATAATCATCAAGACTCGCGGTACATCGGTATACTCTCTGGTAGCCAAATCCATAGCTAGTAACAGGGTCGCCTCTTTGCAATCTATATTCTCTGTCCCCGGTCGTGGAACTGAAGGTTCAAATATCATGGCCGCAGTAGGAACTGCCGCCGCCGTGCTAAACTCTGCTAGGGCTAGTGACGTCGCAGAACTCCCCGAATGAAGCACCTAACTCAGGTGATGGTTGGGCCTGCCCTCGTAACCTCTGCACTCTACTCGCAGCCTCCGCCGCTTTGCCTCCGGGCCCGGGTTTGCCCTACGCGAGGCATAGCGGTAGGGAAAGAAATACGTTAGAGGGTCCAACTTACAACACAACTTCTAAGGCACGATCTCGAGTGAGAAGAATGGAAACCAATCCTAAATATCCTATAGCCTCACGATTATTGGTGCACAACACACCGATAATCAAGACTTCGAATCTGATACGTTCAGACACTTTCCGAGGATTAATCGCTCGATACCACTTTTGTCACGACGAACACGGGCGTGATCGTGCCTTACCCGGCACCCAAGTAGCCATACATCGAGTAATCGGAATATAAAACAAGACATGAATAAAGTGAAGTGAAAAACGATTATATGAGAAAATTTGCATTTCGCATAATATATAAAACTTAAATCCGAACAGCATATCCTTTACGCTTCGCCTACAACAGTGAGTCTGCACTTAAGAGTAACATGACAACAATGGCGGACAGTGGCCCCACCATACCTCAATGTAAGCACCTACTACGACAGGACTATACAACCGATAAGCCTCAGAGAAACGGAGCTTCCCAAACGCTGACTGTGACCACGAGAGCTAGGATCAACGATCGCGTACTCAACTCGTGGCATGAACGCAGCCGGGCGAGGTCAAGATAACAGTACCAAGTATGTGAAATCGAAAAATCAGTAAATGAAATCATAGTAGTCTATATAAAGCGAGACATGTATGATAACCAAACTACGATTCACAATAAATAGCAATATGTCAAGTCGTGACTCACGCCTCAAAGTCATCACTCAAATATAACAATGGGTCTCACGCCCACAACATCAATCATGCCCGTGGAATACCTTCCTCACCGCCGCAGCCTATGATATAACAAAGATCAAGGAATACACATGAACACTGTGTCCCACCGTGTCATCATAAAACCGCATTTGAGTAAGTACGAAGGCATAACCGACTACTAAAACCCACAGTACAAATAAGTTCATAAACTGTATCATGAGATCTGTCTAGACCGTCACATGATCAAAGCCGCCACTCGCTCGCAGATCTAATGTCGCTGCCTAGCCCCGAACTTCCCGCAGCCCGCATAGGCCACCCAATAGCCCGCATGAGGTATTCCCCGCATCGAGGGTAGCTACTCCCCGGCATCCGCCTGGACTCGCAGTCCGCATGGCCACATAGACCGCATGACCATAAAGGCCGCACACTAACCTGGAGCTCCCGCAGCTCCGCATAGGCCCCCGGGACCCGCATGAGGTATTCTCGAATCATAGGTCACATGCACTACCGAGTCTACCCCGCATCGAGAGGCGGCAACCTCCGGGATGATGTCAAGGTGAGTGGTATAATACCAACATAACGGCTGATAGTTAAACAACTTAAGCGCAATCGAGGGAAAACCCCTTTACACAAACATCACAAGATAATAACACACGTTGCATCCTAGCATGTTTACTTATCAAATCAACAAGAAAGTATTACAAGGCTATCACAAACCAACACAATCAAGTTATTCACACAAGGTACTTTCTACTATATGATTAACAAGATCGGATTTTTATCCCCAAAGTACTTCATACAATAACTCTTTAAGAGATCTGTTCTTTCACAAATAGTCACACAATACTCGTAGTATATAAAAATAGGGTGACTATCTTTTGAAGTAAACCAAAACACTTCTCTTTGTAAAATCAAGTAACAACATTATTTTCCAAACGTTCAAGTTTGCCTAATTTAAAATGTTCAAGTTTCTCATTTTTCAAAAGGTTTCGTAGTTCATAGTCTTAATCACTTAATGATATAATTCTCCTTTAAAACGATTTGAGAAACATATGCCTTATATGTGAGTGGGTTATTCTTGTTTATAACAATCTTATTAAAGCAGCCATGATCTAGGAAATGTAATATCATTTTGTCTCATCTTAGCTTCTATGCAGATGGAGGTTTCTACTGGTTTTAATAATACTTAATTATTCAGTACATTTCCTTTTATTAGCGCTGCAATGGTTTGTTCGATACTTATTCTGATTTCCGAAATCAGTAAAACATTAACCCATTTTAAAAACCACGTACTCATTACTCACGAATGAGGTTTCACACTTATTAACAAAATTCATATTAATTCCTTTAAGTCAAGTCTCTTATCTTTTAAGATCAAGTCTCTTATCTTCTAAAATTAATAAACCATTCTTTTTATCTTTCTTAAGACGTTATACCTAACTTCCCATAAAGCTAGTATAACTCTTAAGTTTTAAAACCAAATATTACTCTCTTGTTAAAAAATGATTCAGTATTCTTTTGAATTACTTCAAGATTATTCAGGCTTAAGTCAAAAGACATTGCCGTAATTATTATTCAGTTAACACACGTACGTCTACCGTACTATATATACTTTAAAATATCATGCTCAAGAGTATAGGAAGAATCACATACCTCGCGACGATTATCGACTATAAGCAAAACGCTCCACGGCTATAACCCGGCTAGCCTTGTCCACCTTCCAAGTAGCACATGCTACTCGCAGAACATTCAACCAATAAAGGCTATCACCATCAGAATCTGATCTAAGTAAGTATGATTCAAACTTCTACCTATATATATTCTTCTGATGTGAATTCAGTTCAAGTCTTTTCTGTAATAACCTTCTATTACAGTTCAATTCTCTTCTATGAATCTTATATTCATTTCTATACACTACAGTATGTAATTTCCATTTACAATAGAAGGACAAGAGTATTTACCTCGATAAGCCCAAAATTATTCGAGTATAAATGTCGATCCTGAGCAACGTTTAGCTCCTACCCTGGGCGCTCCAACCCGCTCCAAACAACCCTTAGAAGTTCTACGCAACTTCTACTTAACACTTCAACCGACTATGAAGGTTTTCCTTAGGGTTTCGGTTTGAGACAAAAAGGACATAAGGTAGTATTTCCGGGCTCTACGTATAGAGGTATATTTGGAATACTACAAGGTAAATGGCTAAGGTAATTTGGGTATAGTAACAATACTTTGGAGAGTATTTCTACCAAGAGGGGGGTGTATTTATACGAGACAACACCACAAGGGGGGTGTATACCCCTCGGCCAACCCCACTAGGAGGGTACTCGCCATGGGGAGGGCTCTCGCCAGGGGAGGGGACTCTTTGGACGAGACACGACAAGCGAGGGGGAAGGGACTTTCAAGACTTAGGAAAGTTTTAGGATGAAGAAGTCTTCAAAGGGGGAGGGTATTTATAGGAAATCAAGGCCATGATCTAGCCAAGTGGGGCAAGTGGAGGGCCAAGATGTGCCCAAGTGCCCCCTAGTCCCTACTCCTTAAAACCCTCACAAAATATCCTACCAACTATGGCACCCTTTCGGCCAAGCTTACCGCCCCACACTCCACCAACTTGAGGGTGGCAAGTGTCGCCCTCTCGTTGGTCCAAAATGTTTCGTCTCTCGGAAAAATACGCAAAAATAAAAATGACATAGCCGAATTTTCCCTTCGCAAGTTGTGTAAAACGTTTAAAAAACGACTCTAACCGGTGTTGTGCACAAAAATATTCGGCCAAGCCTACTTTAAAGCCCAAACTTTTCTACGTACGTCCTTACGTACATACTCTGGAAATACGGGGTATAACAGTGAACCTCTTCCTTCCTTTGGCATGATTCTATGTATGGAATATACTTGTGGTATCATTTCATGTTTCCTTCTACTCTTAGAAGTTAAGAGGTAGTTGTGTGATTTACTGTATGTAGAACTTTTCCTATCTTTGAGCATGACTTGTTGCACGATGTAGTGCAGACGACAACACCTTGATATCCCTTACTAGTTTTATGAATAGCCAAGCCGGGGGAGTTAGGAGATTAACTCATTTCTTTGAAAGTATTAAGGATGTCTAATGTTGTATTAAAGTTAAGGGACTTGAAGAGTTTTAAAGTATGTGATACTTGTTCCGTTTTGAACGTATAAGTCCCTTGATAGGAAATTGTATTTGGCTAAGGTATAAAGTGAATATAACGACTTTATGGGGAGTTGGTTATATTTGCTTTATGGAAAGACAAATGACTTGATTTTAGTGAAAAGGCAATTTGATTTTAAGGCATCAATTGCCTAAGGTTTTGTAATAAAAGGAGTCACTTGTTTTCTAAAGGTTAAGAGACTAATTGTATTTTTGAAGGTTAAGAGAATTGATTTGAAAGTATATAATACTTGGTTTCAAAAAGTAGAAGTCTCTTGGTTATAAAAGGAACGTGTTGGTCTAAACCATAAAGGGTTATAACGGCTTTATGGAAGGTTAAGAGAATGGTTTTCTCTAATAAAGTAATCAAAGAAATAACTTGTATGAAGGAAGGTCAAATTGTTTTAAAGGTACCAATTGCTTAAGGTTTTTAATAAAGAAGTCACTTGATTTAGAAGCCGGTATTGTATTTCTAAAAAGTATTGTGACTTGTCTTGAAAGGTGGATATGACTTGATACTACGGTTGTTAGTATCGGGGAAGTTTTATTTGGAAAGGAGTTTTTTGAAAAGAAAGTACGTACATAAGTACTTTGGCTTGTTAAATGAGAATTATTCTATTTGTGCCCTGATAAGTACTTTGGCTTGATTAAATAAGAATTATTCTATTTGTGCCCTGATAAGTACTTTGGCTTGATTAAATAAGAATTATTCTATTTGTGCCCTGATAAGTACTTTGGCTTGATTAAATAAGAATTATTCTATTTGTGCCCTGATAAGTACGTTGGCTTGTTAAATAAGAATTATTCTATTTGTGCCCTGATAAGTACTTTGGCTTGTTAAATGAGAATTATTCTATGTGTGCCTTGATAAGTACTTTGGCTTGGTTAATTGAGAATTAGCCTATATGTACGGTGATAGCCTTTGAGTGCAAGTATTATGTTTTATTACGTCGCGACTCTCGGTTGGAGGTCACTGCCTTGTCAGAAGTTACTTGGACGTACCGACAGTGATGTGGGATTCCACGGGTATGCTTCCGTTATTTGTAGTACTTGGGTTAAATTCCCGGATTTTATAAAAGACATGGTAGTGCTTATGTCTTGTTTGATGGTCGGTCGAGATAGGGTAAGAGTATAAATGAGGGGCAAGCCCCAAGACGTTATACCACCTTCTCCAGGGTAAGAGTATAAGTGAGGGGTAAACCCCAAGACTGTACCACCGCTTTATGTGTTGTTTGACGACCGGTCGAGATAGGGTAAGAGTATAAATGAGGGGCAAACCCCAAGACGTTATACCACCTTCTCCAGGGTAAGAGTATAAATGAGGGGAAAGCCCCAAGACGTTATACCACCTGCTTTGATTGATATTATGAGCGTGAGACCCATGATTATATTTTACACTTATAGTTGTCGACAGTGATGTGGAATTCCACGGGCAGGAGATATATAGATGTATTGTGTATGTGTACGCCGACAGTGAGATGGGATGCCACGGGCGCGTCACATGGTTATATTTGACACTTATAGCTGTCGGCAGTGATGGGGGATTCCACGGCCACACTTTGCTATTTTGTGTGACTTGATCGCGTCCTGGATTGGGCCGGGTAGTATATGCGTCCCTCCATAAAAGGGCCGGATTGTGTTACGAAAGATAAGTAAGTTATAAGGTAATGAACTTAATGATTTTCCTAATCATGTGCATAAGAGTGTGACTATAACTTTTATTGAAAATGGGAAAAGATAATAAGCTACGATTAAGTTCATAAGTGGTAATGACACGGCAGGACCTGGTATGTACTTTTTATACTTGTCCCTGTCATTCTTTTGTACGATTATGATCCACATCAGACGTTACTTGCTCCATATTCGCACTGTTATCGACTTCTTCGGGGGGCTGCGTTCATGCCCGCAGGTTTTAGGTACCCAGGTTGGTGATCCTTGCTCTTAGGATCTCGGTTCAGTTTTTGAGAGAAAGCTCCATTTGCTCCGGAGGCTTAGCTCTTGGTACGGTTTTCCCTGAGGTAGAAGACTCATGTATATTCAGGGGTATGGCGGGGCCCTGTCCCGCCACAGTTGTTATGTTAAAACTCTTAGAGGTCTGTAGTCACATATTGTGGGTCTGTTTGTAAAGAAATGAGGCAACTGCTTCGGTTATATATATATGTCCAGGAAGGTAGCCCTATCGGCTAACCTGTTGTTTTATTTTATAAGTTTCATGTATGTTACTGATTATCTCTCGATGTTTACGTAAGTGGTGCCTGTGTAGGCACCACCACGCCCGGGTCGGGTCGTGACAAGTTATGAGTAATGAAGGTGCGTAGAGAAAATTACTTTTAGGCCATGAGTGGAGGTTAATTATGATGATACACACGCCTTAGGTTCAGTAACACTGTCTATAGGTGCTCGTGATTGAGGTGCTACTAGTATTAGAGTTTACACCGGTTGGTAAACTAAGCTAGGCAGATTATAGATTTATGTCCCAACTAGCATTATGACTAAGTGAGACAGAGGAGGGAAGTAACATGACGGAACACACCAGTTAGCTGAGTGGGAGTCCGACTGAAGGATTCAGATAGTGTTAGTCCCATGACTTAGATTACGACAGGGCCATCCCTAGTACGGGAAAAAGAAAGGAACCTCTAAGGATCCCGTGTTTGATAAGACTGTAACCTTCGAACTTTGTGAGAAGGGACCGCGGATGGAAGGTACATTGATATGTTTACGTATGTTATATGGTGTCCATGTGTGGCATCGTTGGTCTTGTGGAGTATTGATTGATAGGCATAGTATAGAGACTGTGCCGGAGTTTGTATAGCTTGACAACCGACTAAGAACATTCGGGGACGAATGTTTCTAAGGGGGAAAAAATGTTACACCTTGTAAGTCCAAGACATGTATAAGAGAATGGACGCGAGAACGCAAGACTTGAAATTGGTACGAAAGGAAGAATTGTTTTTCCGACGGAAAATCATCCGAACGTCGGAAAGGAAAAATGTTCGTTGAGGAGAATTAGATTCTCAAAATGCATTATTTGAAGAGTATGGAACTTATTGACACTATGGAAATTTATTTTTTACGGATTTGGTCACGTGGGGCCCACCCGAGGAATTTTACGTTTTGTGGGACCCACGAGGGTTACGGAATTTTATGGACGAATGGGATGGCGAAACGTGGCACCCCCCCCCCCCCCATGGTCTTGGACGAAATTAACCAAGGGTAATATGGTCATTGACCATTGTAGATGAATAAGTCTTCAAGCTTGAGAATATTGACCAAGTCAACTTGCCACTTGTGTAGTTATCCAAGTGTTCTTCATCCTAGTCACACATATGTTATTATCTTGACCCTCCATTGTGTTATATATACTACCCTAGTGCAATACTAAGTCTTCAACACTTAGAAAAATTTCACAACATTATTGTTCTTCATAAGGCTCTCGGGTTTGAGGTTTCTCACACAAAAATTTTTGCAATTGTGGTTCATAATTCACAAGACTTTAACCGAAGGTCCCTAAGAGTATTGTAAGGATATCTCAATAGAAAGATTTCAGAAAACGACGTTTTCACGTTAGTCGCAAGGCGAAAACCTAAGTCGTTTTCATAGTCTTGGATTGGAAATGGAAGAGAAGTTGGTTGTGAACTTCTAAGGCTTCAAATAGCGGATTGGTGCGTAAATTAAAGGAGCTAAGAATTGCTAAGGAGCGACTTTGAATCTTGGAATTTATAAGGGCTTATAAAGGTATCAATCTTGTCGTTTTAGCAATTAAGATTACTTATTGTTGTAGCTACGAATATTAGCAAGCATGAGGTATCAAGTATGAAGTTTGATAAGAGTATTGTCTATTGGAACCCTAATCCGAAAACTAGCATGTTTAGCCCTTAAGATTACAATTCGATTTGATTATTAGTTTAAGTCGTCACATGTTATATAAAGAAGGAATTGTAGTTGTTAAAATTGTTTATGACTATATAACATGTTAGACCTAAGGACTTGGATTGAAAAAGAATTGGAAAAGACTTTGTATTGTTGTATATGTTAGCCGAGAATAGTTTTGAATATGGAACTAGTTGGTATGAATTGTGGGGCAGAATTTTACACGTATTGTAAGGCGTGTAATCCCCTTTGTTGGTTGATGTATTGAGCCTTAAATGTGGCATGTTGATTATTGATTATCGGGCCTTGAAAAAGGTGGAAAAGTATGTAGAAACAAAGGAGGTGCTGCCCAATTTTCCGTAGAATAAGAGACCGTATACTTAGTATTATTCTACGTTAGAAACTAGAAGTTGATAGTCGTGTTGTGGCCATTATAGGTTGACACTTCTACGTGCGGCGTATTCGACTTAGCTTGTGGATTAAGCCGAAAAGGTATGTGAACCATCTCCTCTTCTTCTAGCATGATTCCTTATGGTAAAGTAAGTAAGTCCTACTCCTTAAATGATACACTCTTTGATTGTACTTGGATTGCCTAATATAGAAGTTGTTCTATATACTTCCTTGATTGTACTTTGGATGTTTAAATTGTAAGTTGTTATAATCCATTACCTTAATGAAGTTTGGATTTTCAAAAGTGAGTATTTTACTTAAAGTACATAGAGTCTTGAAAAGGAAGTGGTTTCCAAATCTTTTGGCTAGTGCCTTAGTTCCAAAACCTAAAGGTTGTTATAATGACTTTAGGGGAGTCAAAGGAGTGATTTACTTAATTGATTTAAAAAGAGGAGAAATGACATGATTTAAAGTTAAGGGACTTGAAGTACTTTGAAAGTTAAGAAACTTGATTTCTAAAGATTAAGAGACTAGGAGTATTTTGAAAGTTAAGAAACTTGATTTGAAAGTATGTGATACTTGATTTTAAAAGTATAAGTCTCTTGGATATAAAAAGAATAAATTTGTCTAAAACCATAAAGGGTTATAACGGCTTTATGGGAAGTTGGTTATAACGGCTTTATGGAAGGTTAAGAGAGTTGTCTATTTTGGTTGATAGGCATGAGTTGCCTAGATTGTAAAAATTAAAGTTACTTGGTTTCAAGCCTTGAAATGAATTTTCAAAAGGTGTAGTAACTTATTTTGAAAAATAGACATGCCTTGATACTACGGGTGTTAGTATCTTGGGGTTTTACATAAAAAAGAGTCTTTTGAAAAATAATGTACGTACGTAGTACTTTGGCTTGTTTAAATGAGAAGTTTTCCATTTGTGCCTTGATAGTACTTTGGCTTGTTTAAATGAGAATTTTTCCATTTGTGCCTTGATAGTACTTTGGCTTGTTTAAATGAGAATTATTCTATGTGTGCCTTGATAGTACTTTGACTTGTTTAATTGAGAATTATTCTATGTGTACCTTGATAAGTACTTTGGCTTGCTTAAATAAGGATTTCTCTTGGTTTATGTAAAAAGAAGGCATGGTATTGTCTTGGTTTATGACAAAAAGAAAAGCATGGTAATTGTCTTGATTTGTGTAAAGGCATGGTTTTGTCTTGGTTTGCTTGCATATGGGTTGCTCATATAGACATTCGTGCAAGTGTCATATTTCCACATCTCCGCGTCCCTCCATAAAGGGCCGGCAACTTGTTTCAAGGATACCATGGGTTAGCTCCCCATGGGGGTGAGTGGTACACACTCACGGCGGGTCGGTATTTGACTCGGGCGGGTTAAATTCTTGGGATATATATAAGCCATGGATTAGCTATCCGTGATGCGAGTATCGTGTACCGATGACTCATTGCGGGTCCACATGACCTAAGCGGGTGAAATAGTCCATTGCGGGTGAGATAGTCCTATGATAGGTTGCATTATAACACGAGGTGGTTGACTCGCAGCGACACGACCTTCATGTTTTGAAACGGTATTGATTTCATTAATGAAAGGGTGCAGTGTGGTTATGACTTAAAGTGGAACAGTTGGTCTCATTGTTAAAAACATAACTTAAAAGATAAAAAGGATTGCATTACTCTCATGATTGCAAGGTTCAGTGTGCTAATTGATGTTATATTATATCATGGACTGCCGGCAGTGAGGAAGGATTCCACGGGCATGATTGATATTATGGGCGTGAGACCCATGGTTATATTTGAGTAATGACTTTGAGGGACTGCGTCTCTGACTTGATATGACTGCTTATGGATTGTGTATTGTAGTTTGGCTATCATACATGTCTCCTGTTTTGTATAGACTATTATGATTTCTTTACAGTATTTACTGTTTCACATACTTGATACATTCTTCAGATCGACTTGGCCGCTCATGCCGCAGGTTTAGGTACACAGTTTGGTGATCTGCAGGTGTAAGACCCTGCTCCGAGTTTTTGGATAGCTCTACCTGTTCAGGAGTTTATCATTTTGGTATAGATCCTTCAGTACATGCTTTTGTACAGTTATGGGTACGGCGGGGCCTTGTCCCGTCTTAGTTCAGTAAAACTCTTAGAGGTCTGTATTCATATGTGGGATTGGACTCGTGTACAGTGTAGTTCTTTTTATTATGTATGTTATATGACAACCTTGTCGGCTTTGCCCTTGCATGTACGTTTGTTTTTTAAAAAAAAAGGGTGTTATTTAAACTCCGCAGTTTAATTGGGTTGTTAAGGTAGGAGGTGCCTGGTAGGCACGACCACGCCCGGGTTCGGGGCGTGTGAGCGACCAGATTTTGAAGTTGGATTAAGGCTCGTTAAGGTAACAATCTTGTTCTCTTAAGTATTATAAGATTACATATTGTTGTAGCCTTACATTTTAACTAGCATGATGTATATGTATTAAAGATTGATAAGTGTTATGGATATTGGAAGCCTAAAATCCGAAATGACATTCTAGCCAATTGAAATTGAAATACAAGTTGGTCGGTAATTAGAATCGTCGCATGTTATCTACTTGAAGATTGTAGTAGTTATAATCGATTGCGGCTTGATAACATGTTATACTAAACAACTTGGATTGAAAATGAATTGGAAAGAAGACTTTGTGTTGTTGTACCTCAAATTGCCGAAAATGACATTGTATTTTGGACTAGTTTGATATCAATTGTGGGGCGGAATTTTACACGTCTTGTAGGCGTGTAATCCCCTATTGTTAACTACATTATTGAGCCTTAAATGTGGCGTGTTTGGTTATTGAATTCGGGCCTTGAAAAAGGTGGAAAAGTATGTAGAAACAAAGGAAGTGCTGTCCGATTTTCCGTAGAATTTAGTGACTTTGCACTTAGAATATTCTACGTTTGAAGCTAGAGGTTAATTGACGTATTATGGCCATTATAGGTTGAAGTACTAAGTATAGCGTATTCTACTTGAAGGATGGAATAGCTATCAAGGTTGATGTACTTTGGAGCATTTTGCTACTTGTCGATAATCGTCGCGAGGTATGTGAACCTCTTCCTTCTTTTGACATGATTCTATGTATGGAATATACATGTGGTGCTATTCCATGATTCCTTCTACTCTTAGAAGTTAAGAGGTATGTATGTTGATTTACTCTATGTAAAGGTTACGTCTAAATTATCCTAAGTTCTTACCAAGTCTTATGGGGGATGTTGGTAAGAGTCGTTAGGAAGTATTTGGAGTCAAGTTGACTTGGCTAAGTTACTGCACGAATGAGAATAAGTATCGAACAAGCCATTGCAGCGTTAATAAAAGAAAATGTATCGGCAATCAATTAAATTAAAATGAGTAAAATTCTCCATCTGCATAGAAGCTAAGGTAAGACAAAATTGTATTACATTTTCTAGATCATGGCTGCTTTAATAAGATCGTTATAAACTAGTATAACCTATTCACAACGCATAAAAGTATATGTTACTTAATTTAAAAAGCTTACGTATGAAGTTTTAAGACTATGAACCTTAAATTCTTAAAAGGTTAAGAGACTTTATTTTTCAAGTTATGGAACTTGATTCTTAAAGGAAGAAATGACTTGATTTAAAAGTATAGAATACTTGATTTGGAAAGTATGGATTTCTTGATTTCTAAAGTTAAGAGACTTGAAGTATTTTGAAAGTATAAGTCTCTTGGTTAAAATAAATTTGTCTAAGACATAAAGAGTTATAACGGCTTTATGGGAAGTTGGTTATAACAACTTTATGAAAGGTTAAAAGAATGGTTTACTCTAGTGATGTAAATAAAGGAAAATTACTTGAAAGGAAGAAAGACAAATTGATTTGAAGGCATCAATTGCTTAAGGTTTTAAAGAAAGAATTCACTTGATTTAGAAGCCTATAAATGTATTTCTAAAAGGTATTGTGACTTTTCTTGAAAAGTAGATATGACTTGATACTACGGTTATTAGTATCTTGGAAGTTTTATATGGAAAAGAGTAATTTTAAAAGAATAAAGGTACGTAGTACCTTGGGTTAAATTCCTGGATTTTATAATGACATGTTAGTACCTTAAGTAAACCAAAATGAGAGTGTATGTAAATAAGGTTAATAAGAAGTTAGGGGATTTCTTAACTTGCTTATGTTATGTATGATAAGCCGGTAGTGCTTATGTTATGTATGATAAGCCGGTAGTGCTTATGTTATGTATGATAGCCGGTTGAGCTAGGTCATGATATTCTTGCGGGGTAAACCCCCGAGTTACTACTTATTCCATGGATTTGCTACCCATGATTCGAGTGCGGCGTTTGTACTCATTGCGGGCCCACCGGGCCCATGCGGGTGAAATAGTCCTATGCGGGTGAAATAGTCCCATGCGAGGCGGATGACCTCATTGCGGGTCCACAAGACCTATGTGTTATACCCCGTATTTCCAGGGTATGTACGTGAGGACGTACGTATAAAATTTGAGCCTTAAGTTAGGCAAGTTTCGAAATTTGTACACAACACCCGATTAGAGTCGTTTTTCGACGAAACGTTTCCACAACTTTCGTAGGGAAAATTACGGCTATGTCATTAATAATTTTTGCGGATTTTTCCGAGAGACGAAACATTTTGGACCAACGGGAGGGTGACATGTGTCACCCTCACATTGGAAGGAAGTGGACGGCCAAAGGGGAATAGTTGGCATGTTTTTTGTGCAAAAATTGTGGTCAAGGGTTAGGTAGGATATTTTGTGTAGTTGATGAGCAAGTGGGACCCACAAACACATGGCTTCATCTTGACCTTACACTTGCCTTACACTTGCCTTACACTTGGATAGATCTTGGCCATTGGTTGGCCATTTCTTGACCTATAAATACCCCTCTAAGTTGATGAACTTATTCATCCAAAAATTGTCTAAGTCTTGAAAATCCCTCCTCTCCTCAACCTTGTTCTCGTCCAAACACCACCCCTCCCCTCTTGAAGGCCTACCGAGCACCCCCTCCCCCTAGCCTAGTTGTGCTAGTCGAAATACTACCCCCCTTGGTAGAAAGGTATTCTACAAGTATTGTTATAATGCCCAAAATACTTTAGCCAAATACCTTGTAGTACTTTCCAAAGTACCCTTTATACGAAAAACCCGGAAAATACGATTATACTTTCCTTTAGCCACAAAATGAAACCCTAAGTAAATCTTCACCCGTATTTGAAGTTATAAGTAGAAGTTGGTTAGAACTTCTAAGGGTTGTTTGGAGCGGGTCGGAGCGCACGGAGTAGGAGCTAAACCTTGCTCAGGATCTGTCACGACCCGAACCTGGGCCCGTGACTGGTGCCTTACCCCGGGCACCCTAGTGATACAACATCAGAGTAATCAGAGGAACATAAAACACATACATGAAACAAATGAAGTACAAAACAGTAATCTGAGGAAAACTTGCCTTTCGGCATATACATAAATAAACTCTTACAAATGAACAGTTTAATCCTTTTTACAAACCCCGCCACAACAAGATCTGCGGACTTAAGAAATGATATGACAACAATGGCGGGGCCCGCCATACCTCGAATGTAAATACCTACAACGACAGTGGGACTATACGAAGATAAGCCTCGGAGAAGCGGAGCTTTCCCAAACGCCGAACCGTGACCCTAAGAGCGAGGATCAACGATCGTGTACCTTTACCGCGGCGTGAACGCACCCGAAGGAGGTCGAGATAACAGTGCAGTATGTGAAATCAAAATATCGTAAATGAAATCATAGTAGTCTATATAAAGCGGAGACATGTATGATAGCAAACTACGATTCCACAACAAATAAGCAATCATATCAAGTCGGGACTCACGCCGAAGTCATCACTCGATATAACAATGGGTCTCACGCCCGCAACATCAATCATGCCCGCGAATACCTTCCTCACGGCCGTGATAATGATAGAAAAACACCAAGGAATACATATGAACAACGGGTCCCACTGTGTCCAATTAAACGATGACGGGTAAATGCGAAGGCATAACCGACTACTAACACCCGGTACTAACAAGGTCATAAAATGTATCATGATATCTGTCTGCACCGTCACATGATCAAAGCCGTCGCTCGCAATATCAAATGCGCGTCTAGCCCCGAACTCCCCGCACTCGCATAGGCCAATCTCATAGGCCCGCATGAGGTATAACCCCGCATCGAGGGTAGCTACTCCGGCATCGCCCCGACTCGCACCGCGTAGCCACATAGACCGCGTGACCATAAAGGCCGCACACTAACACGGAACTCGTAGCTCGCGATAGGCCCTCAGACCCGCAAGAGGTATTCTCGAATCATGGTCCTGCATCGCCGAGTCTACCCCGCGTCGGAGGGCAGCTTAACCCCGAAACACGCGAGTGGTATAATACCAACATAACGGTTTATCGTTTAAACAACATAAGCACAATCAAGGGAAAACCCCCTTACACCAACGTCACAGAATACTAACACACGTAGCATCCTAATATGATTACTTATCAAAGCATCACGAAGGTATTACAAGGCTATCACAAACCAACATAATCAAGTTATACACACAAGGTACTTTCTACTATATGTCAACATGTTCGGGTTTCTATCCCCAAGGTACTATACATTAATTTTTTTTTAAAAGATCGTTACTTTCACAAAGGTCACACAATACGTAGTATATGAAAATAGAGTGATTATCTTTTGAAGTGAATCAAAACACTTATCTTTGTAAAATCAAGTAACAACATTATTATCCAAACGTCCAAGTTTGCCTAATTTCAAATGTTCACGTTTCTTATTTTAGAAAGGTTTCGTAGTTCATAGTCTTATTCATTTAAGAATACAATTCTCCTTTAAACTATCTGAGAAACATAAGTCTTATATGTGAGTAGGATATTTTGTTTATAGCAATCTTATTCAATGACCATGATCTAGGAAACATCATTTTGTCTCATCTTAGCTTCTATGCAGATGGAAGTTTCTACTGATTTTAATAATACTAAATCTGTCAAAACATTTCCTTTTATTAACGCTGCAGTGGTTTGTCGATACACATTATGATTTCAAATCGAGAAACATTCTTAAGCCGTTATTACCTAACTTCCCATAAAGCTAGTATAACTCTTAAGTTTTCAAAATCCAAGTATTACTTCTTCTTTGAAATGATTCAAAAATCTTTGAAATACTTCAAGTTCTTTATTAACACATAACAAGCCGGTTATAGTTCGATCGATTACCTTTTAAAACCACAAGTATTTTCTTACCAACATAAAGTTATAACTAACTTCCCATAAAGCCGTTATAACACTTTATGTTTAAAACCAATCAAATACATTTAGCACCTCTACGGCTACCGTACTACATAGATCACACCTATCATGCTAGAAGAGATAGGAAGAGGTACACCTACCTCGCGACGAGTATCGACTCATAGCAAAACGCTCCAAGTACTTCCAACCGCTTCGGCTACTCCTTAAGCCAAGTAGATCGCGCCACACGTAGTACTTCAACCTATAAGGCCACAAGGCGCTTTATTAACATTTAGATCCCTTCAGAACATTCTACGTAAAATTAAGACTTCCCCGCAACAGTAAATCTCCTCTCCTATCGGGTGGCTATCAAGCCAACCGGGGTTCATCATCTAACAGGACGTGCAATTCTACCTCACGGAAAAGCTACACAAGTCTCATGTCTAATCCCATGTAAATACAAGATTACTCTTCTTTCGAAAAGGTTTCTTATTATTCAGGCTTAAGTCAAAAGACATTGCCGATAACAACGTTCAGTCCTATATATAGTATACTTCAACTATATAGTCTAACAACATGTAATTTCCAATTACAATAGAGGGACAAGATATTTACCTCGATAAGCCCATAATTATCCGAGTTTAAATGTCGATCCTGAGCAAGGTTTAGCTCCTACTCCGTGCGCTCCGACCCGCTCCAAACAACCCTTAGAAGTTCTAACCAACTTCTACTTATTACTCCAACTAACCATGGAGATTTTCCTTAGGGTTTCGGTTTTGCGACGGAAGGGAAGTATGATAGTATTTCTGGGCTTTTCGTATAAGTATAACCTTAGAATACTACAAGGTATACGGCTAAGGTAATTTGGGAATTATAACAATACTTTTGAGAGTATTTCTACCAAGAGGGGGGGGTATTATACGAAGACAACTAGGCTAGGGGGGGGTACCCCACGGCTAGCACCCCAAGGAGAGGGGGGTGTCTACCCCTCGGCCTACCCCACTAGGGGGACTCGGCCAAGGGGGAGAGGGCTCTCGGCCAACTCAACACAAGGGAGGGAGAAGGAGAGCTTTCAAGACTTAGGCAATTTTGTGGATGAATTAGTCTTCAAAGGGGTGGGTATTTATAGGTCAAGTGAAGGCCAACCAATGGCCAAGATCTTGCCAAGTGCAAGGCAAGTGTAGGGCCAAGATCTTGCCAAGTGCACCTTATCCATCTACCACCAAAATATCCTACCAACCCCTTGACCAAACAATGGCCATTCGGCCAACCTCCCTTTACCGCCCAAGGTGTTCCAATGAGAGGGTGACAAGTGTCGCCCTCTTTGTCCAAAATGTTTAAATCTCTAAAAATCAAAAATTAAAAATGACATAGCGGAAATTCCCTACGAAAGTCGTGGAAAGGTTTCGTCTAAAAACGACTCTAACCGGGTGTTGTGAACAAAATTAATTCGGCCAAGCCTAATTCTCAAGTTCAAATTTTCTACGTACGTCTTTACGTACATACTCTGGAAATACGGGGTATAACATTCTCCCCTCCTTAGAAACATTCGTCCCGAATGTTCCTTCTAAGTCTCAAAACAAACGTGCGCCAGTATAGTCTTCACTACCATACTTACGAAACAAACGCCTGAATGGCCACGTAAACAATCACAAAAAATACTTACATCCAAGTCCACGAGGAATCACCTCTAACATCACCACAAACACCTCTCTCAGGGTCTAAAATATACTTCTTCCACACTTTTTCCAAACAAAAGAAATGGTCACATCAATGCTGCGCCATACATGCTCGCTTCTTCCGATACCACTTTTGTCACTTTGCCGCGAGGTTCTAGTGTCACTCCGCGACCCAACAAATGGTGCCGGACTACACGCGATCCACGAGGTATCGTACACTCGAACTCTTACCACATTTACATCGCTTGATTTCCAAAACTCGGTTACTATCTCTAACGTGGTCATCATTAATCGGGAACACTGGATGGATCTCCGATACATTCCCGATCATAACAATACGAAAGACCGGACATACCGCCTCTAAGCCTGGACGCAAAAGCTAACATATAGGCAACCCGCCTATTCTTCACATGGACTCAAAGGCCCAAAGTAACTCGGGCTAAGTTCCTCGTATTCCAAAACTCGTCACACCCACCCCGGTGGTACTTTCAAGAAGACCGACCGTCAACTCGAACTCTGGCGTCGTCGCCGATTATCCGCACGATTTCTCGAGCGAACCTCTTACAGACAAGCTTTACTCTATCCATCTGGAACAAGCTGAACCAACTATCCAATCTCGCCAACATCGAACCAATCGACCGGCGACTCACACATCCGCCCCTACAAGGCTTCATAAGGCGACATTCGAACACTGAAATGGTAGCTTAAACACTCCTTCAACAGGAGACAACAATTCTCGCAATTATCCCTGAAATCCAAACACCGCACGAGGCGAATGTGGTCGAGACTTACTCGAGTTCCTAACCTTGCCTGGTAAAACCTCCAGAAAAGAAACAGCCGCAACCTGGGCTCCACTGTCTGACATAAGGTGAAGGTAGGCACCTCGTGCAGCCTTACAACTTTTCTGATATATCATCTCGCATAACCCTCTGCCGAGTAAACGGTCTTTGCTAGAAGACAACACGGTTGGCCTCCTCGGCCCAACTACTGGTCGAATGCATTCATGAAATCGTACGTTGGTTAACTAAACTCGGGCCTAACACCCTCGTGACCCTACCACAAGGCGGGACCACCACAAACTGACCCCACCACCAAACATGCCATGGGTTGACCCGCAACGTGGCCTCAACCCGACCCGGCAACGCGCGAAACGCTAGCTCCCTGAAGGAAAACTCTCACTAATCACGTTACGAAAACCTAGCGGTCTTCTTAGCTCAACTACCCTCTTTCATTCCACACTACTCAGGGACTAATCCCACAAACATAACTCACTTTCACGATGAACTCCTATATGGGTAAAACATACCCAATACATCTTTTACTCGAGATGGCCTTACCTCTAAGGTCTCTACGTATAAACTCTAAGGCTCACACCTTCTCTATCCCCCAAAATCTTACTCGGTTAACCCACCATGATTTCTAATCACAACTAACACACTGCTATCAGAACATAGCACTTAAGATATACTCACCTTAACACACATACAGATCTCTAGAGGGTTAAGGATATATCTATATCTACTGCTTCACTCCCCTTAGTCGTTCTAATCAAACTCGCCTGCAGGCGCATAGCTGGAAGATGACAAACTACCCACCGATCACGAAGGCTAAGTCCTCCCGCGAGGACACTCTTTCGACATCGGACCACGACGGTCATAGTACAACAAGTACCAACTAAAAGACGACATTCTCGAGATGGCGCTTTGCCACACCGAAAAAGCAATCGGATGGCCGAACCTTCGCGTGGCAGAACCTAAGCTCGAGCTCGACCAACTCTGCATACCTCGAACGTCCCGAACCTGCGAGGACCTTTCGCACCGGTGGATGTGCATAATCTAATCTCTTGGTGAGGTGACTTGACTCGAAAGTTACTAAAGGACCTTGCTACTCGCCTCTTCGCCGCCCTCGTTAACCCGTCGATCTACGCTTTCTACTTGCGTATAAGCCCGCATACGTGCCATGCTCGCTTAAGCTGAAGAACTTACTCTTGCACAACCTTCTCGTTGATATTCATCAAGACTCGAGGTACATCGGTACACTCTATGGTAGCCAAATCCATGCCGAATGTGGTTGTCTTTTCGCAATCTATATTCTCTCGGTTGGCTGAAGGCGTCCAAACATCGTGGCGCAGAGAATCGCTGCCGCCGCGTGCTAAACTTCTGGGCTAGTGACGTCGCAGAACTCCCGAATGAAGCACCACCAAGGTAATAATTGGGCTGTGCCCACGTAACCCTCTGCACTCTACTCAGCCTCCGCCGCTTTGCCCTCGCCCGGCCGGTTGCCTACGCGAGGCATAGCGGTAGTGGAAAGAAATACGTTAGAGGGTTCAACTTACAACACGGCTCTAAGGCACGATCTCGTGAGTGAGAAGAAATAGAAACCAATCCTAAATATCCTATAGCCTCACGATTATTGGTGTGGTGCACAACACACCGATAATCAAGACTCTGCGATACGATGCGTAGACACTTTCCAGGATTAATCGCTCGATACCACTTTTGTCACGACCAACTGGGCGTGGATCGTGCCTTACCGGGCACCCTAGTGATACAACATCAGTAATCACGAACATAAAACACATACAAGAAACAAATGAAGTACAAAGCAAGAACTGAGGAAAACTTGCCTTTCGATATACATAAATAACAACTCTTACAAATGAACAGTTTAATCCTTTTTACAAACCCCGCCACAACAAGATCTGCGGACCTCTAAGAAATGATATGACAACAATGGCGGGGCAGTGGCCCGCCATACCACGAATGTAAATACCTACAACGGCAGGACTATACGAAGATAAGCCTCGGAGAACGGAGCTTTCCCAAACGCCGAATGACCCTAAGGCGAGGATCAACGATGGTGTACTTTTACTCGCGGATGAACGCGGCCCGAGGTCGATCAGAACGACGTTCAGCCCGGTTCATCGTGCCTTACCGGCACCTAGTGACACATACATCGTGAGAAAATCAGCGGAACATAAAACATGAGTCATTTAACAAGAGATATAATAAATAAGCAGCCAACCAAAGCGATTGCCTTGATATACATAAAACACGAGCAGATTTAATCCTTTTACAACCCCGCACTACAAGATTACATGCACTCTAAGATATACACGACTATGGCGACGGGGCCCGCCATACCCCGAATGTACAGAACCTACAACTCGTGGAACACCTGCCAAAAGATAAGCCTCCGAGAAACGGAGCTTCAATGCTGAATCGTGATCCTATGGCGAGGATCCACGGCCGATGTACCTCTACCTGCTTGGCAGATGAACGCAGCTTCAAGGAGGTCAAGACAACAGTACAAGCATGTGAAACTGCATAATCAGAAATGAAATCATACTAGTCTATATAAAGCGAGACATGTATGATAACCAAACTACGATCACAACATAAAGATCATCACTCCAATATAACTATGGGTCTCACGCCACCACATCAATCGAGTTCGCATTATGGCGCGTACCGGAATCTTGCGCCGGTGTAGACATGTCCATGATGCAACAATAATACCAATGTCCCACGCCACATGCCCCTAATGCTGATCGGTGTAGACATGTCCATGTGACCTCAACAACAAGACAAAGAATCCAAATGGAAGCATACGTGCGCTTACGATCGTGTCGATATGTCCAAAGGGAAAAATAAGACAACATTCCAAATGGGCGATACCCGCAGCGCCACGATCGTCGGTCGATGTCGAAAGGGAAATATAAGACAACATTCCAAATGGACGATACCCGCGGCGCTCGCATCGTGTCGGTATGTCCAAAGGGAAACAACAAGGCGGTAATCTAAATGGGAAGCATACCCGCGCGCTACGCATCGCGTCGATCGTCCATAGCGATGCACAACAATAATACTATCAGCGAACGCGTGCGGAATTTCTCCGCCACCGTAAAGACGTCCAGTAAGTTCTCAACAAGTCAACCGACCTCCATCGAGAGACGCCAGAATACGAAATACAACGCTTTGCACAACAAAGGTTATCACGATAAGCATAGCCAAGCTTCACAACAACAAGCATAGGCAAGTTTCACAACAACACAAAGTACTTTCATTTTATACCAAAGTCAGGTTTTAACCCCAAAGTACTACATCGTAAGTTCTTTTAAAAGAGATCCATTTCTTTTATAAAAGTCACCCGATACCCGTAGTATTAGAATGACCAACCCACCTTCCTTTTCAAAACCAAGTAACACATTCTTTCCTAAGTTCCGGTTTGCCTAGTTTGATTACTCAAGCTTCTCATTTTCAAATGGTTTCATAGTTCCCAAACTTAATCACTGATTCCTTTTAGAAAAATTTAGTAACATATGTCATATATGTGAGTAGTTTATTCTTGTTTATAACGATCTTATTACAAGACCATGATCTAGAAGATGTAATATCATTTTGTCTTATCTTAGCTTACATGCGGATGGAGGTTTCTACCGGTTTTAATACAACACAACATTATTCAATACATTTTCCTTTTATTAACGCTGCAGTGGTGCTGCCGATACATTCTGATTCGAAATCGAGAAACATTATCCCTTTAAAACCAAGTACTCATTACTCACGAATGAGGTTTCACACAAACATCCACATTAAAACAAATAAGTTAAGTCTCTTATCTTATAAGATCAAGTCTCTTAACTTCTAACATCAGTAAACCATTTTCACTTACATAAGGTCGTTATAACTAACTTCCCATAAAGCTATTATAACACCCTATGTTTTAAACCAACCAAATCACTTAGCACATGTACGTCTACCGTACTACATAGTTCACAACAACATGCTAGAAAAGATAGGAAGAGGTTCACATACCTCGCGACGATTTATCGACAATAAGCAAAATGCTCCAAGTACTACAACCGCTAGCACTTTCCACTCTCGAGTAGAATACGCTACTCTTAGTACTTTCACCTATAAGGGTCAAACCGTCTATTAACCCCAAAACACAATTTTCTTTCTTTACATAGAAAATTAAAGACCTCCCGCAACAACAGCGTAAATCTCCTCCTCTATCGAGGCCGGCTACCAAGCCAACCAGGGGGGGGGTTTACACGTCTAACCGGACGTGTACAATTCTACACAAGTCTCATCGCAATAATCCCTATGTAAATGATTCGATTCTTTATTCTTCAGGCTTAAGTCAAAATCCATTGCCGAAGACTAAGTAGTTCCATATATAGTATACTTCAACGATATAGTCTACCAACCATGTAATTTCCAATTACAATAGACCGACACGATAATTACCTCGATAAGCCCAAAATTATCCAAGTTATAATGTCGATCCCGAGCAAGGTTTAGCTCTAATTCGTGCGCCCAAACCACTCCAAACAACCCTTAGAAGTTCTAACCAACCTACTCAAATACTTCAACCAACTATGAAGCTTTCCTTAGGGTTTCGGTTTGAGACTAAAAAGGACAAAAGGTAGTATTTCAGGGCTCTACGTATAGATGTATCTTTGGAATCCTACAAGGTACAAGGCTAAGGTATTTTGGGCATTATAACAATAGTAGGGGAGGAGTTCTATACCACAACATGGGGTATTATCCGAAAACAACTAGGCTAGGGGGTACCCCTGCCAAGCCTCACAAAGGAGGGAGGAAGCCCTCAAGCTCCTCCGGGGGTAGACCTTTTGGACGAGAACAACACTAAAGGGGAGGATATTTCAAGACTTAGAATGAAATGAGGATTTAAGAAAAAACCTTCAAGCAAGGGTATTTATAGGGACACCAACGGACAAGATCAAGCCATGTGGGGCAAGTGGATGGCCAAGATTGGCACAAGTGCACCCTAACCTACTCCTAAATCCTCACAAAACAAAGACCCATGAAAAGGGCCTTAAAAACCTCCTACCGTGGCCCTCTCAAATCCAACGAGGTGACAAGTGTCACCCTCCGTTGATCCAAAAATGTTCCGCCGGAAAAATCCGCAAAAATACAAAGCGACATAGCCGAATTTTCCTTCGCAGTTACGCAAAACGTTTAAAAAACGACTCTAACCGGTGTTGTGCACAAAGTAACCGGCCAAGCCACCTAGGCGGGGTGACACGTGTCACCCTCCTATTGGCCCTCAAAACGTCTTCAAAAAATCCACAATGGCCAAAATCTCGAAAACAAAGTGGCTCCCACAAAATCAGAAATTTCTCCGTGGGCCCCACGTGACCATTTCCAAAAATAAAATCTCAAAATTCTAATATAATTTAAGAAGCCCACATACCAAATGGGAATCCAATTCTTATTAACGAACCTTTTCTTCACAAATAACCGAACTTTTCCGCTTAAAAACTCACATCTTTCTTTCTTTTCAAAATTTCACGTACTCGCACGCGTCGTCTCACATATATACCTGCAACTACGGGTATAACAAGTACAAATTAGAGTATGTGAAACCGAAAATCAGTAAATGAAATCATAGTAGTCTATATAAAGCAGAGACATGTATGATAACCAAACTACGATCACAACAAATAGCAAATATATCAAGTCGGGGACTCACGCGAAGTCATCACTCCAATATAACAATGGGTCTCACGCCCACGACATCAATCATGCCCGCGGAATACCTTCCTCACTGCCGGCAGTCAATGATAGAAAAGCACCACGGAATACATATGAACAACAAGTCCCACCTGTGTCCAATTAAAAGCGACGGGTAAGGACGAAGGCATAACAGACTACTCAGACCCACAGTACTATCAGAGTCTTCAACTGTCTCATGAGATCTGTCTAGACCGTCACATGATCAAAGCTGGTCACTAGCCCGCAGTATCAAATGTGCGCGTCTAGCCCCGAACTCCCGCACTCGCGTAGGCCAATCTCATAGGCCCGCGTGGTATAACCCCGCATCGAGGGTAGCTACTCCGGCATCGCCCCGACTCGCACCGCATAGCCACATAGACCGCATGACCATAAAGGCCGCACACTAACTGGAACTCGTAGCTCGCATAGGCCCCGGGACCCGCGTGAGGTATTCTCAATCATGGTCCTGCATCACTGAGTCTACCCCGACGGAGGCGGCTTAACCCGGAAACACGGTGAGTGGTATAATACCAACATAACAGTTTATCGTTTAAACAACATAAGCACAATCAAGGGAAAACCCCCTTACACCAACGTCACAGAATACTAACACACGTAGCATCCTAATATGATTACTTATCAAAGCATCACGAAGGTATTACAAGGCTATCACAAACCAACATAATCAAGTTATACACACAAGGTACTTTCTACTATATGTCAACATGTTCGGGTTTCTATCCCCAAGGTACTTCATACATTAATTTTTTTTTTTAAAAGATACGTTACTTTCACAAAGGTCACACAATACCCGTAGTATATGAAAATAGAGTGATTATCTTTTGAAGTGAATCAAAACACTTATCTTTGTAAAATCAAGTAACAACATTATTATCCATCCGTGCTAGTTTGCCTAATTTCAAATGTTCACGTTTCTTATTTTAGAAAGGTTTCGTAGTTCATAGTCTTATTCATTTAAGAATACAATTCTCCTTTAAACTATCTGAGAAACATAAGGCTTATATGTGAGTAGGATATTTTTGTTTATAGCAATCTTATTACAATGACCATGATCTAGAAACATCATTTTGTCTCATCTTAGCTTACATGCGGATGGAAGTTTCTCACGATTTTAATAATACTAAATCACAAAACATTTCCTTTATTAACTTAGCTGATGGTTTGTCGATACACATTCTGATTTCCGAAATCAGTAAAACAGTCTTAAGCCGGTATTACCTAACTTCCCATGCAGCTAGTATACCTCGTAAGTTTTCAAAATCCAAGTAGTACGTCTTCTGAAATGATTCAAAAATCTTTTGAAATACTTCAAGTTCTTTATTAACACATAACAAGCCGATTATAGTTCGGATCGATTACCTTTTAAAAACCACAAGTATTTTCTTACCAACATAAAGTACATTATAACCAACTTCCCATAAAGCGGTTATAACACTTTATGTTTTAAACCAATCAAATACATTTAGCACACGTATGCCATCGTACTACATAGTTCACACATATCATGCTAGAAGAGATAGGAAGAGGTTCACATACCTCGCGACAGTATCGACTAATAGCAAAGCGCTCAAGTACTTCCAACCGGCCACTCCTGCCAAGTAGATCGCGCCACACGTAGTACTTCAACCTATAAGGCCACGGCGCTTATTAACATTTAGATCCCGTAGAACATTCTACGAGAAAATTGGCGACATCCTCCCAACAACAGAAATCTCCTCTCTATCGGGGTAGGCTATCAAGCCAACCGGGGGGTTCATACATCTAACCGACGTGCACAATTCTACCTCACGAAAAGCTACAAGTCTCAGAATACACCCTATGTAAATATGACAAGACTCTTCTTTGAAAAGGTTTCTTATTATTCAGGCTTAAGTCAAAAGACATTGCCGATAACAACGTTCAGTTCTATATATAGTATACTTCAACTATATAGTCTAACAACATGTAATTTCCAATTACAATAGAGGGACAAGATATTTACCTCGATAAGCCCATAATTATCCGAGTTTAAATGTCGATCATGAGCAAGGTTTAGCTCTACTCAGTGCGCTCAGGCGCTCCAAACAACCCTTAGAAGTTCTAACCAACTTCTACTTACTCCAACTAACCATGGAGATTTTCCTTAGGGTTTCGGTTTTGTGACGGAAGGGAAGTATGATAGTATTTCTGGGCTTTTCGTATAAGTATAACCTTAGAATACTACAAGGTATACGGCTAAGGTAATTTGGGCATTATAACAATACTTTTGAGAGTATTTCTACCAAGAGGGGGGGTATTATACGAAGACAACTAGGCTAGGGTACCCATTTAGCACCCAGGAGGGGTGTCACCGCCTACCCCACTGGGAGAGGGCTCTTGGCGAACTCAACACTGAGGGAGAAGGAGAGCTTTCACGACTTAGGCAATTTTGTGGATGAATTAGTCTTGAAAGGGTGGTATTTATAGGTCAAGTGAAGGCCAACCAATGGACAAGATCTTGCCAAGTGCAAGGCAAGTGTAGGGCCAAGATCTTGCCAAGTGCACCTTATCAATCTACCACCAAAATATCCTACCAACCCTTGACCAAACAATGGCCATTCGCCAACCTCCTTTACCGCGAGGTGTTCCAATGAGAGGTGACAAGTGTAAGCCTTGTTGTCCAAAATGTTTCGTCTCTCGGAAAAATCCGCAAAAATTAAAAATGACATAATGGAAATTCCCTACGAAAGGCTGGAAAGCGTTTAGTCGAAAAACGACTCTAACAGGTGTTGTGAACAAAATTAATTCCAAGCCTAATTCTCAAGTTCAAATTTTCTACGCACGTCTTACGTGCATACTGAAATACGGTATAACAGATCGACATATAAACTCGGATAATTTGGGCTTATCGAGGTAAACATTCTTGACATACGGTAATTGGAAATTACATGTTGTAGGAGTATATAGTTAAGTATACTATATATAGAATCGAGCATAGTTGTGCGGCAATGTCTTTTGACTTAAGCTCGAATAATACTTACGGCAATGTCTTGCGACTTAAGCTGAATTTTAAGTGAATCAATTTGTAATTACATAGGGTGTATTCTGATGAGACTTGTGTAATTATCGTGAGTAGAATTGTACACGTCCGTTAGACCAAACCCCACTGGGTTGGCTTAGCGGCCTCGATTGAGGAGATTTACTGCCATGCGGGGGAGGTCTTAGAATTTTACGTAGAATATTCTACTTTGAGATCTAGGATGTTAATAGGCGCCTGTGGCCTCTATGGGTTAAGTACTACGTGGCGTGATCTACTTGGCTTAAGGAGTAGCCGACTTGAGGTACTGGAGCACTTTGCTATTAGTCGATAATCGTCGCGGTATGTGAACCTCTTCCTATCCGTCTAGCATGATATGTATAACTATGTGCGGTGAGCATACATGTGTTTAATGTATTTGATTGGTTTGAAACATAAAGTGTTATAGCGGCTTTATGGGAAATTGGTTATAACGACTTTATGTAAGAAAATGCTTTGTGGTTTCAAAGGGTAACCGATTTGACTTATAACGGATTTGATGTGTAGTAATAAGAACTTGAAGTGTTTCAAAGACCTTTTGAAAGAAGAGTAATACTTGACTTTGAAAACATAAGAGTTGTACTAGCTTTATGGGAAGTTAGGTATAACGTCTTAAGAGTGATAAAAAGAATGGTTTACTGATTTTTGAAGATAAGAGACTTGACTTAATGGTATTGATATGAATTTTGTTAAAAGTGTGAAATCTCATTCGTGAATAATGAGTACTTGGTTTTAAAAATGAATAATGTTTCTTGATTTTGGAAATCGAATGAGTATCGACAAACCAACTGCAGCGTTAATAAAGGAAAATGTATTGAATAATGAAGTATGGTATTAAAACCAAGAAACCTCCATCTGCATAAGCTAAGATGAGACAAAATGATATTACATTTCCTAGATCATGTTCGCTTAATAAGATTGATTATAAACAAGAATAACCTACTCACATATAAGACATATGTTTCTCAAAACGTTTAAAGGAGAATTATGTTTTAAAGGATTAAAACTATGAACTACGAAACCTTTTATAAAATGAGAAACTTGAGCATCTGAAATTAGGCAAACTTGAACGTTTGGAAAATAAGGTTGTTACTTGATTTTACAAAGGAAAGCATTTTGGTTTACTTAACAATGTTAGTCACTATTTTTATACTACGGTATCGGGTGACCTTTGTAAAAGAAATGGATCTTTAAAAGGAATTTAACATACGTAGTACTTTAGGGTTAAAATCCGGACTTTGACATAAAATGGAAGTACCTTGAGTTGTGTGTAACTTGCCTATGCTTGTTGTTATGAAACTTGACCATGTTACGTGTGATAGCCTTGTTGTGCAAGTACTGTATTTCACTCGACTACCGGTTCATCCGGGAATGTATTTCACTCGACTACGTTCATCAGGGAATGTATTTCACTCGATTCTGGTTCATCCGAATGTATTTCACTCGACTACGGTTCGTGGATGAGCAGGAATGTATCCACACGTTCTATCTTGGGTCCATAAGATGGGCGAGACATGTTATACGTATCACATGATTTGTACCTAGGCCGCGGTGAGGAAGAAGTTCCACGCATGAGGATGACTTTGGCGTGAGTCACGACTTGACATAAGCGCTTTTATGTTGTGAGCGTAGTTTGGTTATCATACATGTCTCTGCTTTATATAGACTATTATGATTTCATTTCTGATTTTTCTGATTTCACATACTTGGTACTTGTTATCTGACCTCCTTGGAAATTGCGTTCATCCGCAGTAGAAGTACACGCTGTCGATCCGCGTTTAGGACCTCATTTCAGCGTCTTGGGAAGCTCCGCCTTGAGGCTTATCTTTGGTATGTTACCTGAGTCAGAGGTCCTTGTACATTCAGGGGTATGGCGGGGCCCTGTCCCGTCATAGATGTTGTATAAATCTTAGAGGTCTGTAGCACTGTTGTGGGCAGGGTTGTAAGGATTGTAACTGTTCAAATGTTTATATATATGTATGTGGAAAGGCAACCGTTTTGGTTGGCCTATTTTCTTTCATCTTAATCCATGTCTATTTACATGTTTAAGTTTTATTTCCGCTGGTTTTCTCTGATGTTGTATCACTAGGGTGCCCGGGGTAAGGCACCAGTCACGGGCCCAGGTTCGGGTCGTGACAAAGTGGTATCGAGCGGTTAGTCCTCGAAAGTGTCTGCATCGTGTCTAACAGTCTTGATTATCGGTGTGTTGTGCACCACATCTATAATCAGGAGGCTATAGGACATTTAGGATTGGTTTCCATTCTTCTCATTCTGAGATCGTGCCTTAGAGCTGTGTGATAAGTTGGACCCCTCTGACGTATTCCTTTCCTTTACCAGTTATGCCTCCGCGTAAGGCAACCAGTGCCCGATAGGCAAAGCGTCGAGGAGGCATTAGTGAGATCTGAGGAGTACGAGCGCGAGCGGTCGAGACTGAGACGATGCCGACGCGGGAGTTTAGCGACGCGCCAAAGCAGAAGCAGAAGCGCGGCGAGGTGCTGAGACTACAAGCACGAGCCTCGGCCCCACACCGAGATGAGATGGGTACAAGGAGATGGCCCGATTCTGCCGAGGTCGTGGCAGATATGAGAATAGTGATGCAGCTCAGTCCCAGTAGCACCCGTAGTGCACCCCGAGACGATTTGAGACTACGGATTTTACGAGGTGTAACCCGCGAGTTTTATGGGTGAGGCACGAGGATGATCCGCAGAGTTCATCCGGCGATTCTGCCAGTCGTATGAGTGATCAAGGCATCGGATACCGAGTCGGTGGTCTCTGTCGACGGCTGCGTGATACCGCACGATCGGGTTTGATTCGTGGGAGCTGTCCAGGGTAGAGAATGCACTTCCGGCTATATGGGACGAGTTCTCAAAGGCATTTCTTGCACACTTCTTGCCTCCACAGATGAGGAGGGCTCGGCCGACATTTTTGACGTTGAGGCGGGGCGGGCGGATGGTTAGAGAAGTACAATGTGAGTTCGACTCGTTAGCGAGGGTCAGATTGGGATTCTCGGGCCAGCTATTCGCCAAATTCTCCAAGTGTGAGTTTTGGTTGGCCTCGGCATTCTGGGCATATTATTGGGGAAATTGTTCGCGTGGATCGACAAAGATTGAGGCGATCAAGTCTTGGCGAGGCCACTACTCTCCGAGCCAAAGTGCGCGATTTCTTAGGACTAGCGGGTTATTATCGTGAGTTTGTGGAAGCGATTGCTTCGATTTCAAGATTGACTAGGTGACTCGAAGACCCAAGTTCCGGTGAGAGGCTTGCGCAGTGGTTTTGATTCTTTGAAGGAGAGGTTGACTACACCCGGTTCTTACTCTTCCGGAGGGTTAGGCGGCGTGATCTATTGTGATGCCTCGGGTATCGGGCTAGGGTGTGTTTTGATGCGACACGGTAAGGTTATAGCCTATGCTTCGGCTACGGAAGCATGAAAGGAATTACCCTACCCATGACTTAGAGTTGGCGCGATTATTCATGCCTTGAAGATTTGGAGACACTATTTGCGGGTTCATGTGGATATTTATAGACCACAAGAGCCTTCGGTATATATTGAGCAGGAGTGAATTTGAGAGGCGGTTAGAGTCGGTGTTTGAAAGACTATGATGTTGATATTACATACCATCCGGAAAGCCAGCGTAATTCTTGATGCCTTGAGTCGTAGATCGATGGGGAGCCTATCGAGGTACAAGAGAGCAGACATGGTCCGTCGGATCCACCGATTAGCGAGCCTTGGGGTTCGATTGATCGATACCGACGATAGTGGAGTATGGGTTCGTGAGGTTGCGAGTCTTCCATCGTTGATGAGGTGAAGAGCGGCAGTTTGAGGACCCGGTGTTGGTGCGGTGCCGTGATGCAGCTCTGGGAGAGAAGAGTCTATTCGAGGTAGCGCGATGGTCTTGAGATTTGAGGCGGTTGTGTGTTCCCGATGTATCAGACTCGCCCAGATCGGGAAGCCTGGCGCTCGTTATTCTATTCATCCGGAGTCCAAGATGTACCATGACCTCGATGTTTGTATTGGTGGGATGGCACGAAGAGGACGTGGCGGTTTTGTTGCCTGATGTCCTAATTGCCCGGCGAGTTAAGGTCGAGCACGGAGGCCCGTGGATTATGCGAGCTATTGAGATTCCGACTTGGAAGTGGAGGTGATCAACATGGACCGTTGGGGTTACCTCGTTAGAGGAAGTATGACTCCATTTGGGTTATTGTTGTGGTGGCGAAATCAGCCCAATTTCTTCCAAATGACGGCGTTTTGTTGAGGACTATGCGCATGTACATCCGAGAGATAGTGAGGGTGCACGTGTTCGGTGTCGATTATATCCGATAGGAGCCTACGACGCTAACTGGAGGTCTTTCGAAGGTTTAGGGACACAGTGAGTCTCGACATCATTTCATCCTCAGATCGACGGGCGGAGCGCACTATCCGAATGGCGAGGATATCTGCGAGCTGCGTGATTGATTTCGATGGCCGGGAGGATCATTTGCCTCGTGGAGTTTGCTTATAATAGCTACCATTCCAAGATACGATGGCGCCCACGAGGCTTTATATGGCGAATGCAGTCGCCGATCGGTTGGTTCGACGTGGCGAGGTACGATTAGTTGGCCGACTTGTAAAGAGTTGTGGATAAAGTGAAGCTTATCCGGAGAAACTGATAGCGGCCAGTGGCGGTCATACGCGGATAATCGGCGTCGGCATTTGGAGTTTGAGTGAGCGATTGGGTCTTGAAGGTATCACCCATGAAGGTGTGATGAGATTCGAAGAAGAAACTGGCATGAGTACATTGGGCCCTACGGATTGTTCGTAGAGTGGGCAAGGTTGCTCACGAATGGATCTGCCATGAGTTAGGCGGTACATCCGTCTTCCATGTTTCTATGTTACGAGTGTATCGGAGATCCAGCGAGGTTTTTCCGATAGTGAGGTCCAGTGTGAGAGGGTTATCGTATGAGGAGAGTCCCATAGCGATACTCGTCGCGGTGTCGCGATCGCGGACCAAGGATGTAGCTTCAAAGTCACGTGGAGAAATGATAGCAGGGAGATGACTTGGGACGGAGGAGGACATGTTGAGGAGGTATCCTCACTTATTCCTATACCTTCGTATTTTATTTTCCTTACTTGCAGTTTTAATTGAAGTGTTTCTTTTGCTTAAATGCTTTATGTGGCCATGGTGGCATTTTTGGTATGTCGAGTGTGAAAGGGAACTATGTCGCTAATTGTAAGTGTGACTCGAAAGAACATTCGGGGCGAATGTTTGTTATACCGTATTTCGAGGTATGTATGCGAGGGCGCACGCACGAGAGAATCTGTGGAAAGATTGGAGGAAGAAAGAGGTGATTTTTCCACGGAAAAGTTTCGGTTTTGAGAAGGAAAAAGGTTCGTTAATGGGAATTGGATTCCCGATTTGGTATTCGGACTTCTGGAATATTAGAGAATTATGGAATTTTATTTTGGAAATGGTCACGTGGGGCCCACGAGAAATTTACGGTTTGTGGGAGCCCACTTTGTTTTCGAGATTTTGGCCATTGTGGATATTTTTCGAAGAGCGTTTTTGAGGGCCAATAGGAGGTGACACGTGTCACCCCGCCTGGAAATGGCTTGGCGGTTACATTTGGGCGCAGTGCCGAAGAGTCGTTTTCGACGAACGTTTCCACTTTCGTAGGGAAAATTCGGCTATGTCTTTTTAATTTTTGCGGATTTTTAGAGGCGAAACATTTTGGACCAGCGGGAGGGTGACATGTGTCACCTCACATTGAAGCTTGGGCGTCAGTCAGTGGGCGATCGTTCACGAATTGATTGATATTGTGGCTCACGTTTTTGGCCCATTGGTTCCTTGTTTTGTGCCTTGTTTTGGCCTTGTTTGTGGCTTGTCTTGTGCCATGTTTTGTGGAGTAGGGGTTAGGGTGCACTTGGCTTGATCAAGGCCTTACACTTGCCTTACATGGCTTGATCTTGGCCATTGGTTGGCATTTGGGTTTCTATAAATACCCCTTTGTGAAGACTTCATTCATCCACAAATGTTTCCAAGTCTTGAATCCTCCTCCTCTTGTTGACTCTCCCAAGAGCTCCTCTCCTCGAAAGTGGCCTTTGGTGAGGTCTCCCTCCCTGTGAGGTCTCAGTGGGGTACCACTAGCCTAGTTGTTTCGTATAATACCACTTGTGGTATAGAAATACTCCTAGTATTGTTATAATGCCCAAAATACCTTAGCCTTGTGCCTTGTAGTATTCCAAAGATACCTCTTTACGTAGAGTCAGAAATACTACCTTTTGTCCTTTAGTCTCAAACCAAACCCCAAGGAAATCTTCATAGTTGGTTGAGTATGTGAGTAGAAGTTGGTTAGAACTTCTAAGGGTTGTTTGGAGTGGTTTGGAGCGCAGTGGAGCTAAACCTTGCCAGGATCGACATTATAACTTGGATAATTTTGGGCTTATCGAGGTAATTATCTTGTCCTCTATTGTAATTGGAAATCACGTGTTTGTTAGAGTATAGTTGAAGTATACTATATATGGAACTACTTAGTATTCGCAATGTCTTTTGACTTAAGCTGAAGAATAAAGAATCGAATCGAATTGTATTTACATGGGAGTGTATGCAGTAGACTTGTGTATTATCAGTAGAATTGTACACGTCCGGGTAGGCGTGTAAACCCACCTGTTGTCTTGGTAGCAGCCTCGATAGAGGAGGAGATTCTGTTGTTGCGGGGAGGTGCTGCCAAATTTTTCTATAGAAAGATAGAAACTTATGTTTTGGGGTTAATAGACGTTTTGACCTTTATAGGTGAAAGTACTAAGAGTAGCGTATTCTACTCGGAGTGGAAAGGCTAGCAAGGTTGTAGTACTTGGAGCATTTTGCTTATTGTCGAAATCGTCGCGAGGTATGTGAACCTCTTCCTATATTTTCTAGCATGATTGTTGTGAACTATGTAGTGCGGTGACGTACGTGCTAAGTGATTTGGTTGGTTTAAAACATAGGGTGTTATAATAGCTTTATGGGAAGTTAGTTATAACGACCTTATGTGAAAATGGTTTCTTGATGTTAGAAGTTAGAGACTTGATCTTATAAGATAAGAGACTTAACTTATTTGTTTTAATGTGGATGTTTGTGTGAAACCTCATTCGTGAGTAATGAGTACTTGGTTTTAAAGGGATAATGTTTCTGATTTGGGAATCGAATGTGTATCGACAGACAGCTGCGGCGTTAATAAAGGAAAATGTATTGAATAATGATGTGTTGTATTAAAACAGTAGAAACCTCCATCTGCATAAGCTAAGATGAGACAAAATGATATTACATTTTCTAGATCACGGTTTCTTTGTAATAAGATCGTTATAAACAAGAATAAACTACTCATTATATGACATATGTTACTCGATTGTTCTAAAAGGAATCAAGTGATTAAGTTTGGGAACTATGAAACCATTTGAAAATGAAGCTTGAGTAATTGAAACTAGGCAAACCGAACTTAGGAAAGAATGTTGTTACTTGATTTTTAATAGGAAGATTGGTTGGTCATTCTAATACTACGGGTATCGGGTGACTTTTATAAAAGTAATGGATCTCTTTTAAAAGAACTTAACGTATGTAGTACTTTGGGGTTAAAGCCGGACTTTGGCATAAAATGAAAGTACTTTGAGTTGTGTGAAACTTGCCTATGCTTGTTGTTGTGAAACTTGCCTATCTTGTGATGATAGCCTTTATTGTACAATCGTTGTGTTTTACGTGTTACCGCGTCTCTCGATAAGTCGGTTGGTAGTTGAGAACTTACTTGGAGCGCGGCGTTGGAGAGAAATTCCACGCACGCTCTGTTGATAGTATTATTGTTGTTAATCGCTTTGGACATCTTGACCGCGCGTGGCGCTTGGTATGCTTCCATTTTGGTTAAGGTCTTGTAGTTAATCGCTTTGGATATCTTGACACGATGCGTAGCGCTGCGGGTATGTTTCCATTTGATTATCGCCTTGATTTCCCTTTGGACATCGACACGATCGTGGCGCTGCGGGTATCGTCCATTTGGAATGTTGTCTTATTTTTCCTTGGACATCACCGACCACGAGCGCACGCGGGTATGCTTCCATTTGGATTCTTGTCTTGTTGTTGAGGTCACGTGGACATGTCTACACGATGCAGAATTAGGGCATGTGCCGTGGGACATTGGTATTATTGCATCATGGACATGTCTGCACCGATGCAGATTAGGGCATGCGCCATAATGCGAACGATTGATGTTGTGGGCGTGAGACCCATAGTTATATTGGAGTGATGATCGTTTTATGTTGTGAATCTGTAGTTTGGTTATCATACATGTCTCTGCTTTATATAGACTAGTATGATTTCATTTCTGATATTATGCGATTTCACATACTTGGTACTGTTATGCGACCTCTTGAAGGCTGCGTTCGCCTGCAGTAGAAGTACATCGATCGTGGATCCCCGCCTTAGGATCACGATTCAGCGTATTGGGAAGTTCCGTTTCTTGAGGCTTATCTTTTGGTATGTGTTCCACTGAGTTGTAGGTTCTTGTACAATCAGGGGTATGGAGGGGCCCTGTCACGTCATAGTCGTTGTAAATCTTAGAGGTCTGTAGTACTGTTGTGGGCAGGGTAGTAAAGGATTAAACTTTTCAGGTTTTATGTATATACTGAAGTCAAACTTGTTGGTTGGACTGTTTATTATTATATCTCTAGTTTAATGACTCATTTTTTATGTTCGCTGATTTTCTACGATGTATGTATCACTAGGGTGCCCGAGTAAGGCACGATGATGGCCCCGAGCGGGTCGTTACAAAAGTGGTATCGAGCAGATTAATCCTCGGAAAGTGTCTAGGCCCGTGTCTAGTAAGTCTTGATTATCGATGTGTTGTGCACCATCTATAACCGGGAGGCTGCGGGACATTTAGGATTAGTTTCCATTCTTCTCATCACGAGATCGTGCCTTAGAGTTGTGTTGTAAGTTGGACCCTCAGCGTATCTCGTTTTACAGTTATGCCTCCGCAGAAGGCAACCAGAGAGAAGGGCAAGGCCGAGGAGGCGCTAGTGAGATCTGAGAGGAGTTCGAGGCGAGCGGTCAGTACGAGTTGTGCTTGACGGCGGGTTTTGTAGCGCCGCCGCCAGCGAGAGGTTAAGCGCGAACAATGGGCCGAGACCGCAGCACGAGCCTCGATCCTGATGCAGGCGAGAGAGATGGGTTACAAGAGATGGCGATTCTGGCGAGTGGTGGCAGATATGAGGATAAATTGGATCGCAGTGATTCCAGTTCGATAGCACGATGGTTCACCCCGGCGAGATAGTTTGAGGCTACGGACTTTCGAGTGTAGCGCGAGTTTTCTGGTCGAGGCGAGGATGATCTGCAGGAGTTCATCCGATTCTGGATCATGCGGTGATCAAGGCTTGAAGCCGAGTGTGACCTTTGGTTCGCATCGTGCGTGATACCGCGATCGATTGGTTTTGATTCATAGGAGCTTTCCGGGAGAGCATGCACCTCCAGCAGTATGGGATGAGTTTTCGGGCTTTCTCACGCACTTCTTGCCTCCTTGAGATGAGGAGCACGGCCGATGATTTTTGTTAATGACAGAGAGGCGACCGTCGGAGTACAATGTCGAGTTCGATTCTTTGGCTCGATATGTCCACTGCGCTAGTTGCAGAGATGGAGGATGTGCATCGCTCGTCACCGCTTGATGATTATATGGCGAATCTTGTCAGCGGGTGTTTCTCTTGACCGCATGGACATTGCCCGCATGCGAGCTCGTGCACTAGGATGAGGCACGGAGGGTCGGCGAATGACTGGATCAGCCAGAAGAGGCCGGGGCGGCAGGTCCTTGGTGGCTTTCGAGGCGGACACCTCAGCCAGACTAGTTATATACCTCCGCGATGCAGTGGTCCTCCACCGTCTTGAGATGCAGTCGGGCTCGAGGTTGATTTCGGGAGAAGCGGGTGTTAACCAGGCCACCCTACCTCGTTGTGACCATTGTGGTAGACTCCATTTTGGAGAGTGTCGTGCTAGATTGGGAGTTTGTTTTGCATGCGGCAGCGAGGCCATTTTGCGAGGAACTGCCCTACCAAGGAAGCGGATGTTACGATCACCTTGGATGCGTGGCTGGTTCATCACCTCTATACCAATATACGCCTGCAGGTGCCTATGATTAGAGTGGGCGGTAGCTTGTATATCCTTAACCTCTAGAGTTTTGGTATGCTTGTTATGATGATCTCATTATTGTGTGCTATGTACGGATAGCATTGTGATATGTGTGAGTTAAAATGCATGGTTAGTTGGAAGGATACGTGGAGGCATGGTAAGTGTGAACCTTAGACTATTTCACGACTGAGACCTTAGAGGTAAGGTCGTCTTGAGTAAAAGGATTCGTTTTATGTTTGACCTTTATAAGGGTGAGTAGTATACGTGGGATTTATTTGTGTGATAAGTCCATGGGTAGTGTGAGATGGAAGTGGTAGCTTTCATGATGTGAATTAGTAAGATTGTTAGGATCGGGAACAAGAGTTTGGCAGTTTGGAAGTCGGGTTTAGGACCATTTGCGGGTCAAACCGTAACCCGTTTGGGGTGGGGCTGGGTGGTCCAGCCATGTGGTAAGGTCACGAGGATGCTAGTCCCAAGTTTGTATGATCATCGTATGAGTTCGTGGACGCGTTCGACCGAGCGGTTCGTAAGGCCGGAATGGCCTTAGGAAGTTTGAGGTTAGTAAGATGACCAAGTTTGGAGGTAGTGACTCCGAGATTTTCGAACGGAGTAATGGTGAAGTATGGTACGTCTTGGGAGAGTTCAAGTGTTCGAGAAGGGCACGGCGAGTAAGGAAGGAAGATAACGTGTTATTTCGTTATTTGTATGGCGTTGGCAATTTGTTAGAAGAGCTTCATCGATATCCGTCTTGTGAAGGAACATTCGACGAATGTTTCTAAGAGGAGAATGTTATACCCGTATTTCGGTATGTATGCGAGGACGCACGTGCGAGAATACGTGAAAGATTGGAAAGGAAGAAAGAGGTGATTTTTCCACGGAAAAGTTTCCGTTTTGAGAAGGAAAAAGGTTCGTTAATGGGAATTGGATTCCCAGTTTGGTATTCGGACTTCTGGAATATTAGAGAATTATGGAATTTTATTTTGGAAATGGTCACGTGGGGCTCACGAGAAATTTACGGTTTTGTAGGGCCCACTTTGTTTCGAGATTTTGGCCATTGTGGATATTTTTGAAGACGTTTTGAGGGCCAATAGGGTGACACGTGTCACCCCGCCTAGGTGGCTTGGCCGGTTACATTTGGGCACAAGTGCATTAGAGTCGTTTCAGCGAAAGCGTTTCCACTTTTCGTAGGGAAAATTCGCTATGTCCTTTTTAATTTTTGCGGATTTTTAGAGACGAAACATTTTGGACCAACGGAGGGTGACATGTGTCACCTCACATTGAAGCTTAGGCGTCAGTGGACGATTGGTTCTGGTGGATTGATATTGTGGCTCGCGTTTTTGGCCCTATTGGTTCCTTGTTTTGTGCCTTGTTTTGGCCTTGTTTTGTGGCTTGTCTTGTGCCGTTTTGTGGAGTAGGGTTAGGGTGCACTTGGCTTGATCAAGGCCTTACACTTGCCTTGCACATGGCTTAATCTTGGCCATTGGTTGGCATTTGGGTTTGCTATAAATACCCCCCCGTTGTGAAGACTTCATTCATCCACAAATGTTTCCAAGTCTTGAATCCTCCTCCTCTTGTTGACTCTCGCCCAAGAGCTCCTCTCCTGAAAGTGGCCTTTGGCCGTGAGGTCTCCTCCTCACTTGTGAGGTCTAGCCAGTAGGTACCCCTAGCCTAGTTGTTTTCGTATAATACCCCTTGTTGTGGTATAGAAATACTCCCCTAGTATTGTTATAATGCCCAAAATACCTTAGCCTTGTACCTTGTAGTATTCCAAAGATACCTCTTTCGTAGAGTCAGGAATACTACCTTTTGTCCTTTTAGTCTCAAACCGAAACCACAAGGAAATCTTCAGTTGGTTGAAGTATGTGAGTAGAAGTTGGTTAGAACTTCGGGTTGTTTGGAGTGGTTTGGAGCGCGGAGTGGAGCTAAACCTTGCTCGGATCGACATTATAACTTGATAATTTTGGGCTTATCGAGGTAATTATCTTGTCTCTATTGTAATTGGAAATCACATGTTTGTTAGAGTATAGTCAAGTATACTATATATGGAACTACTTAGTATTCGCAATGTCTTTTGACTTAAGCTGAAGAATAAAGTGAATCGAATTGTATTTACATAGGGTGTGTGCGGTAGACTTGTGTAGTAATCGAGTAGAATTGTACACGTCCGGTAGGCGTGTAAACCCCACACTGGTTGGCTTGTAATGGCCTCGATAGAGGAGAGATTTCTGTTTATTGTGGGGAGGGGCTGCCGAATTTTCTATAGAAAGATAGAAACTGGGGGTGTGGGGTTCAGAGCCGGTTTGCCCTTTATAGGTGAAAGTACTAAGAGTAGCGTATTCTACTCAAGGAGTGGAAAGGGCTAGCAAGGTTGTAGTACTTGGAGCATTTTGCTTATTGTCGAAATCGTCGCGAGGTATGTGAACCTCTTCCTATCTTTTTCTAGCATGATTGTTGTGAACTATGTAGTACGGTAGACGTACATGTGCTAAGTGATTTGGTTGGTTTAAAACATAGGGTGTTATAATAGCTTTATGGGAAGTTAGTTATAACGACCTTATGTAAGTGAAAATGGTTTACTGATGTTAGAAGTTAAGAGACTTGATCTTATAAGATAAGAGACTTAACTTATTTGTTTTAATGTGGATGTTTGTGTGAAACCTCATTCGTGAGTAATGAGTACTTGGTTTTAAAGGGATAATGTTTTACTGATTTCGGGAATCAGAATGTGTATCGACAGACCACTGCAGCGTTAATAAAGGAAAATGTATTGAATAATGATGTGTTGTATTAAAACCAGTAGAAACCTCCATCTGCATAGAAGCTAAGATGAGACAAAATGATATTACATTTTCTAGATCATGGCTGCTGTAATAAGATCGTTATAAACAAGAATAAACTACTCACGTATATGACATATGTTACTCAATTGTTCTAAAAAGGAATCAAGTGATTAAGTTTGGGGAACTATGAAACCATTTGAAAATGAGAAGCTTGAGTAATTGAAACTAGGCAAACTGGAACTTAGGAAAAGAATGTTGTTACTTGATTTTGAAAAGGAAGGTGGGTTGGTCATTCTAATACTACGGGTATCGGGTGACTTTTATAAAAGTAATGGATCTCTTTTAAAAGAACTTAACGTATGTAGTACTTTGGGGTTAAAACCCGGACTTTGGCATAAAATGAAAGTACTTTGAGTTGTGTGAAACTTACTTATGCTTGTTGTTGTGAAACTTGCCTATGCTTGTGATGATAGCCTTTATTGTACAATCGTTGTGTTTACGTATTACCGCGTCTCTCGATAGAGAGTCGGTTGGTAGTTGAGAACTTACTTGGACGCGTACAGCGACGGAGAAATTCCGCGCATGCTCTCGCTGATAGTATTATTGTTGTTAATCGCTTTGGACATATCGACACGATCGTAGCGCACGTATGCTTCCATTTTAGTTAAGGTCTTGTAGTTAATCGCTTTGGATATATCGACACGATGCGTAGCGCACGTATGTTTCATTTTGATTATCGCCTTGTGATTTCCCTTTGGACATACCGACACGATCGTAGCGCACGCATCGTCCATTTGGAATGTTGTCTTATTTTCCCTTGGACATACCGACACGATCGTAGCGCGGGTATGCTTCCATTTGGATTCTTTGTCTTGTTGTTGAGGTCACATGGACATGTCTACACCGGCAAGTCCGGCATGTGGCCATGGGACATTGGTATTATTGTTGCATCATGGACATGTCTACACCGATGCAGATTCCGGTACGCGCCATAATGCGAACGATTGATGTTGTGGGCGAGACCCATAGTTATATCGAGTGATGCTTTATGTTGTGAATCGTAGTTTGGTTATCATACATGTCTCTCGCTTTATATAGACTAGTATGATTTCATTTCTGATGTTATGATTCACATACTTGGTACTGTTATCTTGACCTCCTTGAAGTGCGATCATGCCGCAGAGGTACATCGGTCGTGGATCCCCGCTCTTAGGATCCTGATTCGCGTATTGGGAAGTTCCGTTTCTGGAGGCTTATCTTTTGGTATGTGTTCCACGAGTTGTAGGTTCTTGTACATTGAGGGTATGGCGGCCCCGTCACATAGTCGTTGTAAATCTTAGAGGTGCGTAGTCTGTTGTGGCGGGGTTGTAAAGGATTAAACCGTTGAGTTTTATGTATATACCAAGGCAAATCGCTTTGGTTGGCCTGTTTATTTATGATATCTCTTGTTAAATGACTCATGTTTTATGTTCGTGATTTTCTACGATGTATGTATCACTAGGGTGCCTGGGTAAGGCACGAACGGGCCGAACGGGTCGCACGATTTCTAAGGAGGAAGAATGTTACACCCGTAATTGCGGGACATGTTTTAAGAACATAAGTAAGAACTGAAGTGTTAAGATTTGAGACTTGTAACTTTATCGAATTATGAAATTGTCGAAACGTAAGTGTTGTGAATGGGAGGCGACACGTGTCACCCCCGTTAGCAATGCCTTGGACGAAATGGCATGGCCATTATGGTCATTTACCTTAAGTCTTGGATGACTAAAGTCTTGCAAGTTGTGGCTTGACAATCTTGACTAAGTCAATGGTCAATAAGTCTTGATTTTTTTCCTAAGAGTTTATCCAAGCCAACCATTTGGATGCATCTTAACCCTCCATGACCCTTTATATTATACTAGTAGCAAGAGATGACTTAACACTTAGAAAAGTTTTGCACAAATTTGAAGAACACTAAGAGGGGGTCTCGGGTTCACCATAGAAAGAAAGGGAAATTTTTTCGTTTCTTGTCCATTTGATTCCACACTTTAAACCAAGGTTCTTAGGTGTATTGTAAGCACATCTCAATAGAAAAATCTTGGAAAAGATTGTTTCGGGTTAATGCAAACGAAAACCTAATGGTCCTTCTAGGTTTTGTTTGGAGATTTGAAGGTTAAATTGTTGGTATTGTTCTAAGGGTCTCAAGCGGATTGAGGTGTCTTGGAGGCTCTAAACTACTAAGGAACGACTTGATTGGAGTTGGATTAAGAATCGTTGAGGTATAATCTTGTTCTTTGAAAGTATTACAAGATTATTTTTATTGTTGTTGTTAGCTTTGTATGTTGCGAGCATGAAGTTGTTATATTGAAGTTATAAGGATTATGGATTGATTATAGACTTGGAAATCCGAAATGTAATGTAAGCCATGACTAAGTTGAATTACAATTTAATCGTTGTTAGAATAAATCGCATGTTATTGACTTGAAGATTATGGTAGTTATAACCAAACGCGACTTGATATCTTATTATGCTACCAATTTGGATTGAAATGGAAATTGGATAAGAATTGGTATTGTTGAACTCAGGTGGCGAATTTGGACTTGTAGTTTGTATTAGTTTGTTATTCATTTGTATTGGACTACCTTCATATAATTGTGAGCCAATTGGGGCGGTTTAGTTATTCATTTGTATTGGACTACCTACATATAATTGTGAGCCAATTGGTGTGTAGTTATTCATTTGTATTGGACTACCTTCATATAATTGTGAGCCAATTGGGGCTGTTTGGTTATTGTATTTCGCCTTGAAAAGGTGGCAAAGTGAGTAAAAACAAAGGAGGTCTTTGTCCGATTTTCCGTAGAAAATGGAGACTTTACACTTATAATATTCTACATTTGAAGTAAGGCGTTAATAGACGTATTGTGAATATTATAGGTTGATATACTAGGCGCGGGACTTTGTACTTGGCAAGTGGTTTGACGGAAACAAGGTATGTAGAACTTTTCCTATCTTTGAGCATGACTAGTTTCACGATATAGTGCTGAGCGTCAAGACTTTGACATTCTTTACTTGTTTTATGAAATGCCAAGTCGGGTGAGTTAGAGATTAACTCACTCCTTTGAGAATATTAAAGATGTCTTAAGTCTTGTTAAAGATAAGGGACTTGAAGAATTTTAAAGTATGTGATACTTGTGTCGTTTTAAAAACGTATAAGTCCCTTGGATAGGAAATTGTACATGACTAAGGTATAAAGTGAATATAACGACTTTATGGGAGTTGGTTATATTGACTTTATGGAAAGATAAATGACTTGATTTAATGGAAGGCAATTCGATTTTAAGGCATCAATTGCCTAAGGTTTTATAAGACATGAGTCACTTGATTTAGAAGCCTAATTTTTATTTCTAAAAGTATTGTGACTTGTCTTGAAAAGAAATTGTAACTTGATACTACGGTTATTAGTATCTTGGAAGTGTTATAATGAAATGAGTCATTTTAAAGAATAGAAGACGTAGTACTTTGGGTTAAATTCGGATTTTTATAAAGACATAATGGTGCCTTAGGTAAACTAAAATGAGAGTGTATATGAACAAGAATAGTAAGAAGTTAGGGATTTCTTAACTTGCTTATATATTGTATGATAAGCCGATAGAGCTTATGTTATGTGTGATAGGGATTTGGGCTAGTGATATATTATTCGTCATGGGTCATTCCAGGATTGTGGCATTGTACATTTCCGTGGATTTGCTAACCACGATGCAAGGAATACCTAACGCGAGTCCGTAAGGGCTTATGCGGAGTGAAATAGTCCCACGCGGGCGGTCCACCTATCGAGGAATACCTCATGCGAGTCCGTAAGGGCTTATGCGGGTGAAATAGTCCCGTGCGAGGAATACCTCACGCAGTCACTGGACCTACGGGTGAAATAGTCCCGTGAGTAGGATTCCAAATCCTATTTTTCGTTGTAAGTATACACCTATTTTTACTCTCATTGTTAGTAAGGCATCGTGTCTTGTAATTTTATTATCATACATGTCTCCGCTTTCTTTTAAACTTATGTTGTAATTACAGATTTTCCGTTTACATACTTAGTACATATGTGTCTTGACCCCCTTCTCTGGCTGCGTTACTTGCGAGAAAGTGGTAGCGGTGCGGATCCACACTCTTAGGATCACTTATCGACGTCCTAAGCTCCATTCTCGGAGGTTTGTCTTTCTTTTAGTACGATCTTTCCACGATGTTGTAGATTATGTACATTCGGGGTATGGCGAACCCTGTCCTTCCACGATTGTTATTCCTAGTGCGTATTCACATATGTGGTTGGGTGTAAGAATCGAGTTGTAAGTTGTACTTTTGACTTTGTTTATATTATGGAAGCGCCTTATCGGCCAGCTGCTGTGTTGATATATTGTTTACACTGTGTTTATGTTGTGTATGTTCATTGCTATTCTCGATGTATACGAGCAGGGTGCCTGTAGGGCACGGTCGCGCGGGTCGGGTCGTGACAATAAGCTTCCTATTTTTTTTTTTATGCAGTATACCTTTATGGGCAGTATATCTTTATGGGCAGACTTATGTGACTTTATCGCGTCCCAGAATGAGCCGGGCAGTATAGGCGTCCCTCCAGAAAGGGCCGGATTATGTTATGCACGATAAGTAAGTTATATGCTTATGAACTTGATGATTTTTCCTAAGTATGTACGTAAGAATTTGACTATAACCCTTATTGAGAAAATAGGAAGAGATAATGATGTACGATTAAGTTCATGAGTTGTAATGGCATGGTAGGATCTGATATTTACTTTTTATACTTTCCCCTGTCATTCTTTTGTACAGTTATGATCTGATTACGGTACCTTATTTCCGTTCCATATTCGGTACGTGTCGATTTCTTCTCGGGGACTTGCTCATGTCCGCGAGTTTAGGTACGATTGTGGATCCACGACTTAGGATCCTGGTTCAGCATCTTGAGATGGCTCCAATGTTCCGGAGCTTGTCATAATGGCTATGTATATTCAGGGGTACGGCGGGGCCTTGTCCCGTCATAGTATTGGTCCAAAATCTTAGAGGTCTGTAGTCATATCTTGTGGTTTGGGTTGTGTAAAGAATAAGGAATAAGGATGTAACTGCTTTTGGCTATATATGTGTATATATGTCCAGGGAGGTAGCCTTATCGGCTAACCTGTTGTTTAGGTCTTGTTGAATTATTACATAAGTTTGATGTATGTTTCGCTGATTATCTCTGATGTATACCTGTAAGGGTGCCTGTGTAGGCACGATCCGCGGCCGGTGGTCCTGACAATACCACATGCTCATTTATTAACTACTATAACATGTAATCTTCAATTACATTAAGAAGATGAAGATTTTACCTCAATAAGCCCTAATAATGTCCAAGCGTAAAAGTCGATCCTTAGCAACTTTTAGCTCCTCTTCTTATGTTCCAATCCGCTCCAAGCACTCCTTAGAAGCTCATGAAGAACTCCTCTTCAAGTTCCATCTTCAAAGTTGAAGAACACCTTAGGGTTTCGCCTTGCGACTAACGTAAAAACGTCGTTTTTCCGGGATCTTTCTATTGAGATATCCTTACAATACCCCTAGGAACCTTGGGTTAAAGTCTTGTGAATTATGGAACAAGATTGCAAAAAATTTCTCTCAAAAAAACTCCTTGGCCGAGAGCTCTTTAAGCTTGCACAAAGTTTCTCTAATTTTTCTAAGTGTTGAAGACAAGTCTTGCTACTAGTGTAGTATATATAACACAAAGGAGGGTCTAGATTAACACATATGGGTGGCTTGGATGAGTTTCATTTAATAACTAGCCAAGTGGGCTCATTGACTTAGTCAATTATCTCAAGCTTGTCATCCACTTGACTACTAACCTTCGTCACACTTAACCTTGGTCACATGACCACTTAACCTAGGTCCAAATCGTCCAAGACCATGTGGGGGGGTGACACATGTCGCCCTCCCATTCGTCCATAAAATTTCGTAACCCTCGTGGGCCCCACAAAACGTAAAATTTCTCGGGTGGGCCCTACGTGACCAAATCCGTAAAATACATTTCCACAATAATAATAAATTCTATACTCCTCAAATAATGCATTTTAAGAATTTAATTCCATCAACGAACATTTTTCCTTTCCGACGTTCGGAAGATTTTCCGTCGGAAAAACAATTCTTTATTTCGTACCAATTTTCAAGTCTTGCGCTCTCGCTTCTATTCTCTTATTCATGTCCTGGAATTACGGGGTGTATCATGGGGCCTCAAAACCTGGCGCAGAAGAACTCGCCGACTGCGGCACAACATCTGATATACCCTGGGCATGAGCCCTATCAACTCTCTGAGTCTGACCGTAGCTCACTGCATCGTTTTGCCCTCTTCGGCGATCGTTGCCTCCCCGGAGGCATAGCTGTAACACAAAAATACGTCAAAGAGGGATTATCTTACTAACACAGCTCTATGGCACGATCTCAGAGTGAGAAAAATAGAAACCAACTCCTAAATGTCCTGTAGCCTCTTGTTTATGGGTGTGGCGCGCAACACACCGATAATCAAGACTCTACTAGACACGGATCAGACATTCCAAGGATCGATCGCTCGATACCACTGTCACGCCCAACCCAAGCCAGTGATCGGTGCCCTACCTGGGCACCCTTCTACCTAACTGACACAAGTAAACCGCGGAACTAAATAACACCTCATTTTTTTAAAAAACCAACGAACATGCAAGGGCAAAGCCGACAAGTCTGCCATATAATATACATAATAAAAGGTTGTACACGAGTCCAATCCCACATATGAATACAGACCTCTAAGAGTCTGAACTTATGACGGGACAAGGCCCCGCCGTACCATAGTCCGCATAAAAACTGTAATGAATGATCTATACCAAAATGATAAACTCCTTAAGATGGAGCTATCCAAAACCCTGGGCGGTCCTACACTGCAGATCACCAAGCTGCGTGCCTAAACCTATGGCATTTAACGCAGCCCCGGGCGAGGTCAAGACGAAGAATGTACCAAGTATGTGAAATCGAAAATCGTAATAAAATCATAACGCTTCATACAAAACAGAGACATGTATGATAGCCAAACTACGATACAATACATAAGCAGTCATGTCAAATCAGGGACGCATGCCCTCAAAGTCATTACTCAAATATAACCATGGGTCTCACGCCCATAATATCAATCATGCCCGTGAAATCCTTCCTCACTGCCGGCAGTCCATGATATAATGTAACATCAATAAGCACACTGAACCTTGCAATCATGAGAGTAATGCAATCATTTTTATCTTTTAAGTTATGCTTTTAACAATGAGATTAACTGTTTCACTTTAAGTCATAAACACACTGCACCCTTTCATTAATGAAATCACTACTGTTTCAAAACATGAAGGTCGTGCCAGTGCCAGGTTCAACCACCCTCTGTGTTATAATGCAACCTATCATGGGACTATTTCACCCGCAAGAGACTATTTCATCCGCATAGGTCATGTGGACCCGCAATGAGTCATCGGTACACGATACTCGCATCACAGATAGCTAATTCATGGCTTATATATATCCCGGGAATTTAACCCGCCCGAGTCAAATACCGACCAGCCGTGAGTGTGTACCACTCACCACCATGGGGAGCTACTCCATGATATCCTTGAAACAAATTGCTGGCCCTTTATGGAGGGACGCGGAGATGTGGAAATACGACACTTGAACGAATGTCTATATGAGCAACCCATATGCAAGCAAACCATTCTTGACCTTTATTTATAAAATGAATAACCATCATTTTAAAAAACCAAGACAACACCATGCCTTTTCCTTTTTACATAAACCAAGACAATACCATGCCTTTACACAAACCAAGACAATTACCATGTCTTTCCTTTTTACATAAACCAAGACAATATCATGCCTTTCCTTTTTACATAAACCAAGACAATACCATGTCTTTCCTTTTTTACATAAACCAAGACAATTACCATGCCTTTACACAAACCAAGAGTAATTCTTATTTAAGCAAGCCAAAGTACTATCAAGGCACAAATAAAATCATTCTCATTTAAACAAGCCAAAGTACTATCAAGGCACAAATAGAATAATTCTCATTTAATCAAGCCAAAGTACTATCAATAGAATAATTCTCATTTAAACAAGCCAAAGTACTATGTACGTCCATTCTTTTCAAAAGACTCATTTTTTATAAAAAACCCCAAGATACTAACACCCGTAGTATCAAGGCATGTCTATTTTTCAAATAAGTTACTCCACCTTTAGAAATTCATTCCAAGGCTTTGAACTAAGTAACTTCAAATTTCACAACCTAGGAAACTCATACTGTCACGACCCGACTCCGGGCCCGCGACTGGTGCCCTACCTAGGCACCCTTACAGGTATACATCAGAGATAATCAGCGGAACATACATGAAACTTATAAAATAAAACAACAGAAATAAAACAACAGGTTAGCCGATAGGGCTACCTTCCTGGACATATATATATATACAACCGAAGCAGTTTCCTCCTTTCCTTTACAAATCGACCCACACATGTGACTACTGCACTTAAGAGTTTTAACATAACAATCGTGGACAGGCCCCGCCATACCCCGAATATACATGAATCTACACCTCGTGGAAAACTGCCAAGAGATAAGCCTCGAGCAAATGGAATTTTTTCCCAAAATCAACCGAGATTTTAAGAGCAAGATCACCAACCTGGTACCTAAACTCCGCGGCATTTAACGCACTTCTGGGCGGGTCATAACAAAAATTTAATATGGAATGTAAATAACGACAAGAAACAGATCGTAATCGTACAAAGAATGACAGGACAAGTATAAAAAGTACATACGGATCCTGTGTCATTACCTCTTATGAACTTAATCGTGCCTTATTATCTTTTCCCATTTTCAATAAAAGTTATAGTCACATTCTTATGTACATGATTAGGAAAAATCATTAAGTTCATTACCATATAACTTACTTAACTTTCATAACATAATCCGGCCCCTTATGGAGGGACGCATATACTACCCAGCCCAATCTGGGACGCGATCAAGTCACGTAAATATCAAAGCGTGCCCGTGGAATCTCCCCATCACTGCCGACAGCTATAAGTGTAAAATATAACCATGTGACGCGCCCGTGGCATCCCACCTCACCGCTTACGCATACATACACAACACATATATATATCTCCCGCCTGGAATCTACATCATCGGCGGCAGTGTAGTGTAACATATAACCATGCGACGCGCCTGGCATCCCACCTCGCGTGGCGCATACGTAACATATACGGCATATATATATATATATATATATAACGCGCCGCATGCCGAATCCCACATCGCTTAAGCATGGCCATAACGCGCCTCGTGATCCTCATCGTAGGTGTAGGTCTTCGCCGAGCTAGCCCATGGAGTAAAATATAACACGGTCGCATGCCCCTAATCCCACATCGTATAAGCATGGCCATGGAGTAATAAAACGCGGGCATCTAACTCGCGATCTCGCTGCATGCCGGCATCCTCATCGTATAAGTATGGCCAAGATCAATCACAATGGAAGCATACCCGGAATCCCCGCATCACGCAGACGTCCGATAAAATGTCCGGCATCTAACCCGCATCTGGTCACACGCCCGAATCCTACATCGTATAAGCATGTCCAAGGATCAATCATGATGGAAGCATACCCATGGAATCCTACATCATCGCCAGACGCCCAAGTAAACTTATAACAAGACAGCCGGCCCTCCAACTGAGAGTCACGACAACGTAACATATAATACTTGCATTTAAAGCTATCACAAGCAAATACAGGCAAGTTCATTAAACCCTTAGACTTCCATTTATATAAACTCATGACACTTTCGTTTTACATATCAAAATCCGGGAATTTAATCCCAAGTACTACATACTTACATTCTTTTCAAAGATTCCTTTTCATATAAAACTCCAAGATACTAACACCCGTAGTATCAAGACTTGTGTACATTTCAAATAAGTCACGATACTTTTAGAAATACATTTCTCGGCTTCTAAATCAAGTGACCCTTACTTTAAAGCTTTAAGCAAGTGATACCCTTAAATCAAATTATTTCCTTGATTACTTTATTAGAGAAAAACCATTCTCTTAACCTTCCATAAAGCCGTTATAACCAACTTCCCATAAAGCCGTTATAACCCTTTATGGTTTTAGACAAACTCATTCCTTTTATAACCAAGAGACTTATACTTTTTTAAAACCAAGTATTGTATACTTTCAAATCAATTCTCTTAACTTTCAAAGTACAATTAGTCTCTTAACCTTTAGAAATCAAGTGACTCCTTTTATTATAAAACCTTAGGCAATTGTTGCCTTTTCATTAAAAAAAATCAAGTCATTTATCTTTCCATAAAGCAAATATAACCAACTTCCCATAAAGTCGTTATATTCACTTTATACCTTAGCCAAATACAATTTCCTATCCAAGAGACTTATACGTTTAAAACGGAACAAGTATCACATACTTCAAAACTCTTCAAGTCCCTTAACTTTAATAAAACATTAGACATCCTTAATACTTTCAAAGAAGCGAGTTAATCTCCTAACTCACCCGACTTGGCCATTCATATACTAGTAAAGGATATCAAGATTCAGACGCTCACTGCACTATATACGCAACTAGTCATGCTCAAAGGATAGGAAAAGTTCTACATACAGTAAATCACACAACTACCTCTTAACTTCTAAGAGTAGAAGGGAACATAAAATGATACCACAGGTATATTCCATACATAGAATCATGCCAAAGGAAGGAAGAGGTTCACATACCTCGCGACGACTATCGACAAGTAGCAAAATGCTCCAAAGTACTTCAACCTTGATAGCTATTACATCCTTCTAGTAGGATACGCTATACTTAGTACTTCAACCTATAATGGTCACAATACGTCCATCAACCTCTTACTTCAAACGTAGAATATTCTAAGTGCTAAGTCACTAAATTCTACGGAAAATCGGACATCACCTCCTTTGTTTCTACTTACTTTGCCACCTTTTTCAAGGCCGAATACAATAACCAAACACGCCACATTTAAGGCCCAATCAATGCAATTAACACAGGGATTACACGCCTACTAGACGTGTAAAATTCCGCCCCACAATAGATATCAAACTAATACAAACTATATGTCCAAATCGGCCACATTGAGTACCATAACACCAATTCTTATCCAATTTCCATTTCAATCCAAGTTATTAGCCTAACATGATATCAAGTCGCAATCGATTATAACTACTATAATCTCCAAGTAATTAACATGCGACGATTCTAATAAACGACTAAATTGTAATCCAACTTCACAAGGCTTACATTACACTTCAGATTTAAGCTACAAGAATCCATAATACTTATAAACTTCAACACATACTCTTCATGCTAG